>JAJSRW010001244.1:27500-30592 GCA_022414725.1 Microglena sp. YARC
ATCAGTTCGATGTGTGTTATTTGTTTTAGTCCAGAGGTGTCCCAAGGGTTATATAGGACTAGCCCACCACACACCAGAGCCTATGCCGTTCTCATATCTGTCTATCTTGCCCTTGCGTGCTCAGGTTCATGTTTTCAGCATTTTTTTTTCTTTCCCACTCCAGCCCCACTCAGACCTCTGTTGCGCCTGAGCTTGGCCTAATATAGGTAAGACGTTGCTCCTCTTCCATGGCAGGCAGGTCTAAATTTGGGGACCTGGCCAGGGCTCGTAGTAGTGCAGGCCCCTGTCAGGTTGATGGATTCTTCCTGAACCGGACCAGGCTGAGATATTGAATTGTTTAATATGCGACAGTCGAAGGACTTTTCACCAATCTCAGTCGATGGTAAAAAAAACATCGCAAACATTGACATTGCATTGATGAAGTGAGTATCTAAGATATCCTTCTCCTAGCCGCTCCTAGTAAGCATTCCCCCAGTGCAGCAACGGAAGGTTCCCCAACCTTCAAGCCCGTGGCAAGGCGTCTGGTGAATTGTTGTTGAATGTGAGAATGTGCGTTTGGGGAGCAAGGCTAATCACCATCGGTACAACGGACACAATTGTACATCTGTTTAAGCCTTTCCGAATCCCGCACGAAACCCGCAGCATTTTGCCCCGCAGGCAGGGGGGGGGGGGGGGGAGGGGGGCAGTATCGTGTGTGCCTGTTTTGTGGCATCTTACAAGGCGTATTTGGAAGAAAGCACGGGTACAAGGGGTGAGGGCTCAAGATTGTTTTAACACGACAGCCCTATTTTTTCAACACAGCAACTCTCCCATGTTGCCACGCGATCACCAGATTGGCGGTACCGAGCTGCGATCGCGGTGGTTCCGTGTCATCCTTGCCCATGACAAGCCACCTGAAGTGAGTAAGGAAAAGTAGTAGAATAGGCAAGCCGAAGGCCTGTGCGCCTGGCGGAGATAGACCCCTGGAGGTCTCTGGCCCTGGGCTGGGCTCGTGAATGTTGGCGTCGGACTAATTTGTTGTAGTATCCGTGGCGGCGAGCTACTGTATGCATTCAGACCAGCTTATGGCGAGTATCGACAACGGGGAGATCGGATTACACGAACCGGTTGCGACAGATGGGTGCTGAGATGTGGCTAGTAGAGAACCCACCACATTTTCGATGCGTTTCAAAGTTTGAATTGTAATTTTCGTTCTGTTTGTGGTTTGTTGCATGAGCTGGGGATAAGAAACGTAACGAGCGATGATTATGGAAACAATTACCTACCGGGTCCTGGGTACGGGCGGTCCGGGAACCCATCCGGAGTTACGGAAGTACCACCTGTATTGTCGAATGTAGAACCAGCAGAACGAGAGAAGTTCGGTCATACTAAATGTCAGTGGCAGGGATTTAGATGGAGATAATGTTCCCCCGTGCTCTGCGCAAGGTGATATATCCTCCGTTTTGGATGAATGATGCAATTACCGGCTCGTGCGACGAAATTTCGGACCGGTGGTTTCGCCTAATACCGGCAAATTCGCGTCGCATGTTGAACCCCTCTGTAGAGTCTCTGTGAAAAACCACCTTACATACTGTGGTGGTTTCGGCAGTGGTCTCGACGAGGTATCCCGGGATTACGATTCGAGGACATTTCTAAGCAACCGCACGACGGTAGAGAGTGTTGGAGGGAGGAGGTCTTGTATAGTGTCTCGATTGCATTTACGCTCGTCTGGCTGCCTTCGTGTGACCGACGCAACGGGGATAGGGAAGGAGGGTATACACTCTCGATCATCTATGGTTTACACGGAGGTGTCGAACAGAAATAGTTCCACGACTTAACTTCAATCAAGACTAAATCGCCTTCCCAGCTTTGCCTTCAACTCCCTACATGTACGAGATATGGGCTGGGGGTCAGGATTGTTCAAGAGGACCCACCACTCAGAAGCTCACGCTCGCGCCCTGAGACGGACATTGTTTTCTTTTCAATGAGCGTAGAGCAGCCTGTCTATGCTACTGAAGACGCACAAGACCGAGAGCCGCAACAGTCCACGCTCATGAGCGCACGCACATATATCTCCTCAACCACTGGAGCTGCGTCTGCGAGCATGCAACCCAACCCTCCCCACGTTGGCGTCTCAGAACGTAAATGAACCTTTCTGACGTTGCGTCTGCGACGCTGTCAGAGACGCAGCGAGTCCTGTAGTTACAGGACAAGCCCTGGTGGGGGTGTTTGGGTTGGGTGTTTGGGTACGCCGCTATGGGGGGTATTGGGGGGGCGGAATTAGGTATGGGACGGAGTTCGACACGAGCGCCGTTTCACGCTAGAAGGAATAGCGTGGGAAGAGTAGAAGGTACCTCCTGCGTGCATGCACCTGAGTGAGATCGTGCACGAGGTGGCCTTCAGAAGCTGGAGCATGCAGGTCCTGCAGGTTCGTCCGACCATCTCTTTTTATTCTTGTGCAGTCGCTTGTAGACAGCTTTGCCATTTGGTACGTACCCGCAACAGCGCATTGGTAAACATATAACACGACCGAAGTGGCTTACAACAGCAAGAGACGCGCTCTCACACCAGCTCTACTTCCTTCTACGCACCTCCCTGTTCATTCTCAGCCTGTCGTTTCCTTAGATAAACCACAATAAGATATGAGCACTGCACAGGAGACTAACTCTCTGACCTGAGACAATAGTTGTTATACGCAGACCCCAAAGAGGAGCAGTAGAAAAGCTCTTGGAGCTCATCAACACCAATCAAGCCCTTCAAGACAGTTGGGGGGGTATGCTATTTAGGTGTTCCCCCCTTTGACAGGCCACCGAGTCTGGCGAGCAGCTCTTAGATAGCCAGGGGGCCTTAGCGAAAAGTGGTTATCACATTATTAGGTTCCTTGAACAGACGTTATCCAGTAGCTCTTATTAGAGGTGAAATCAGGATGTACGCTGCATGTCAATAACTGATGTGTTTGTCCAGTTCCCACCTGGTCAATTGTCCCCGGTGATGTAACTCTAGCATGAGCAGATGACTTAACCTTCTTGTGACTCTAGAAGAGATCGAAGCAAGCATGCTCCTGGAGATCGATCACTTTCTGTATGATGATGAGACCTCTTTTATGAATCTTA
>JAJSRW010001528.1:0-32359 GCA_022414725.1 Microglena sp. YARC
GATAGACAGCTTTGAAGGCAGTTCAGTGAAGTGGCAAATGTACGCTCCCACGTACAAGCAGCCTGATACATTGTACATGAGGCGAGCGGGGATCATGCAGCCAGTATCAGCAGTAAGTGTCTGCGTAGTATAAGCGCCCCAGCGCCGAGTAACTACTGCCTGGGAGTTGAACAGGCCGGCCTTATTTGCCTCTATATCAACCGAAGCCTGGGTCGACCGGAACCACCCCAGCCCCATACGCAGTATCGGAACCTCGACCAGTAACTGTCCAGAATCATCACTTGCACTATCAGGCAACGGCTACATCATCACATGGCCTTGACCCGAGTAATCACCAGGACGACAGGAAGCCGTCTTACATGAAACGACACCAGCGAGCCATCGAGAGTGGTCGGAACAGGTTGGCATATTAGTCAATGACCGATCAGGTAACCACCTCATGATCTGAAGCTGTCGTAATCCATAAATCGTTCACGACGAAATTGCGGAGGGCCCTGGCGACCCCTGCATTCGGCTAAGAATGTCTATCTGAAAGACTGCAGAATCTCGCCCGCCAGTGCCTTCACACACAATACAGCACCATCAGCCCCCGTGACTGGGAACGCCAAGGTATCCATAATCCACAGGACAGCGTCTCGGACAATTGGGGTTAGCAAACGGTCAAGGAATTACTCCGTAGGCATCAGGCATTATGTTCCGTTATAGCGGCAGGGATTGGCGAGAGACGAATACGGGCGACCCGTCATAGGAGAATAGCCCCAGAAATACAGTTCCCATGATCAACACTGCTCATTAAGAAGAGTACATCACGAACTCTCTACTACCTGGCGCAACTTAGAACCCAAACAAAATAACCTTACTCACCAGGAATAACCACAACAGCATCTAACCAGATAACGCCCTCTTCGTCCACGCTATGTTGTCGCTTCTTCCCATTGGACGTAGACGTACACGTAGCAAGGCATCCGAACCCACCGCGCGCAACATCGACACATCCAGCCTAACCCAAGAAAAGCTCATGAGCGAGCTTACTCGCCTGGAATGGGCAAGCGATTTACGGAATCCAGGGTAACACGCAGCTAGGAAGCAGTAGGGCCAGAAAGACTTGTTAGCTTGACTCCAGGTGGATGCTCCTAGCTTATTAAGACTGTAAGAACCCCATTGTACCTCCTCCACAGTGGACAATTCTGCTGCTAGCAGTGTATGCCAAGATAACTCAGCACTGCCACCAAACCCGATCCTACTCAGCCATCCTCAAACCACTTGACTATAAAACCTCCTTATCCCTAGTCAGACCCAGGACACTTAAGCAAATCCGCTTTGCAGCTGATTCATCATCTGAGGATATAGTCATGAACTACCTAAAGGAGCTTCATCCCTCATCCTCAAGGCACAAACACTTCAGCATAGCCAGAGTTGGTCTGTGAGCACAAGAATATAAAACTCCCACGCCCAACCTCTAATACTGAACTGGCCCCATATGTCCAAGTGGAAAGGCGTTGGAGAGGTGCATTGACGGAGTAGTGCTTGCTTAGGAAACGAGAGACGTTTGCCCTTAGCCTTATTCTACAAGCATCACCAAAGCGCATCTATAGCCAGTTTATTGGACCTGTTGTGGAAGTGAGCAGGAGGGTAAGTTCTTAACCATACCCCTTCTTTGACAAGTCTGTGCATGAGCATCATAGCCGCGTGACCCAGCCGCCCATATCGCCCCACAGCCATTCAGGGCAGTAGTAGGGATAAACAACATCCACCTCCCTCAGTCACATCAAGTAGCAAAAGTCCTAGGTCAATTGTCCAGCACCAAACGAACAGTCCCACCTGTGGTTCTGTAACAAGGCCTACCATGCCATAACTTGTAAACACCATACCTGGAGGCAGGGACAGGCCCAGAGAAAAGAAGGGCCCCAAGTGGCCAGCGTGCAATAATACTATTCAAAAAGAAATCTGCAGTGGAGAGAATCGAGACCACAGCATTTAACTGACAGGAGGTGCATACCGGACAGTGAGTATGTAGAGTGGGAACCATAGTTAGAATGATTGTAGCTGTAACCACGAAAATACTCAAGAGTACACATCGCTCCTCATCCCACACTCGGTAACGAAGGCTATTTTACTAGATCCTATTCTTTCAGAACCAGACAGTGATAAGAACGCCGAGGAACATACATGGCGACGCATGTAAATCCTCATCAGTCTTCCTGCTAACAGCTTTCTGGCTCTAAGACCACACCTCGACGGACCGAAACCGAGATGACACTCACCACAACACGTATGGACAACAGACAAAACACATGTACAATCACTACATACTCAATGATCCTTACCTACTGCCCGTTGACACCACACCATCACCAAATCGAACTGATGGCGATTCAGTGGAACCATCAGAACACAGTGAACAAAGATCTATCCACCTTGATGTACATTCCAGCTCCAGAAATCCCACATGCCAGACCCCCTCAGACAGGCCGACTACCACATTTGATGAAACCTAGAGGTGCAGGAAGAATAGGACAGGGCTTACCTGCTAACTTCTGCATAGCAAACCCATCAATTTGAGCCTGCAAGGAAGACAAATTGCTTTGGAGTAAGTGACCTGGAAGGGCCAGGTTAGCAGCAACGGTGAAGGAAGCGTTGGTTCTGCACGACCAGGGACCCTTCGCAGGGCAGGAACTTCGTCCAGCAACGGTCCTCCGAGTGACCATCCTTGTGGGGCATGCGTCCCAGGTCATTCCAGGCGCCTCTTGTTCGACCCAGAAACCACCACCAGTCTTCTGCCGCCGCTGAAATGCAGCACATTAGCAGGAAAAAACTGAGAGCGGTCCACCCCCCGGGACCAACCAGGATGCCTGGAATCCGACTGAGGGAGCGCTATGTTAAGAATATCTAGCTCCTATATTCCTCTAGACAGGAACCAGTACTCAACAGGTTGCTGGTTGTATAATCAGGAATACCATACTGAATCCGCCAGCGTTTCGAACCGGGCAGACTCGCACCTTGAACTATAATGCCCATGCGTGACGCTTATGAGTCTGCGGAAACCCAGCACTGCGCAGGTCAGTGCACATACCGCGAACCCGACGAAAGAAAGCGTCAACCTGCTCATTGAGTGCCCATGGCCGAAGCATGATACTCCTTCAGCAAGAGAGGACACGCGAGGCAAGAAAAAAAAAAAAAAAAAAAAAAAAAAAAACAAAAAAAAAAAAAAAAAAAAAAAAAAAAAAAAAAAAAAAAAAAAAAAAAAAAAAAACAAAAAAAAACAAAAAAAAAAAAAAAAAAAAAAAAAAAAAAACAAAAAAAAAAAAAAAAAAAAAAAAAAAAAAAAAGGCCATCGGACTGCTGCCTCCGGAATATGCAAAAAGATATCCCGAGGTGAAGCAAAGTCCGTATACACCTTGACTAGGGCATCCGTCATGTTTGGCAAGCATCATGGATAAGATCATGAACTCTTGGCGGGGTAGGGTAAGCGCACTGAAACCCAACAGTGCAGGATCGACACTAGACTCACCATGAGAGGCCGAAGTTTCCAGCAGCAGGAGGAGCACAACCGAGGCGAGCTAAAGACTCAAACGAATCGCCCAGAAAAATACTCAGCAGCAAGACCAGCGTCATAAGCCGCGCTGGTCATCTAAGTTCCCTGATTGAGATCTAGGACGCCGCAACACGCACAATGAGCTCGAAATCAGGACGAACAGAGACAGAAAGGGAGTGGCACCTTAACAAACTGGGTAACCTCGCAGGTCACTGTTCCTACGCCCAACCCTCCCAGAGTCACACCATTAGCAGGAGGCGTAGTTAATCCCTGGCATAACAGGTCCCGAGAAAGCCCGACACTCTAGACCTAGCTCAGAATAAGCCATCACACGCCTAGGCCTAGGGCGACCCTTGCTATCAAACCATAGCCTGAGTGGCAGTCATATCCAGCCTACCGTACAGAGTGCGGTCCAAGGAATTCCCCAGCATGTTGAGCTTGGCGGATAAACGGCATTCCTGCAGGGATAGACGCAGAGGATGTCCGCCATCGGGCAGATGCTCCCAGGAGTCGCATGACAGCGAAGGAGGCAACATATGGCGCAGAGGGCCAGGAGCAGGGGCTGCTCCACAGGCGGAGGGGGGGTCTGGAGGGGGCTCCTGCCCCGAAGGGCCAGCAAAGGATGCGGCGGGCCAGCAGCAGCAGCAGAAGCCTCTCGAGCACGAGTATTGTAGCCAGACAGACCTCGGTCCGGAGGCAAGGTGAAAGACGCAGACTTCTGCATCAAAGACGCCTGGCCACCTCCGGGTGGACAGGTGGGAAGGGAGGGCGCAAGCAGAGGCGCAGAGACTGTATCAGGCTTAAACTCCGGGGAAGGCGCAAGAGCAGGTGCCAGACAGAGGCTCATACACAGAAGAGACGGTAGAATTGAACACTCGAGTAGCAGTGGAAGGAGTGACTCCACCGAAGTCACCACTCATAGCACTCTGCAGATCTTCATCACCATCATCAGAGTCATCAGCATAGCCATCTGCACGGCCCTGATGACGAGCAAGTTTTTGATAGTCGTAGTCAAAACGGGCATCAGGAGGTGGAGCGCCCCTGCGTACTGGATAATCTGAGTGGAAACACAGCAGAGTCGCATTCAGAACGCCTCAATCTCAGGAGAGAGACGTCGGACAGTAGCAGAAGGAGCCGTAAAGGTGGAGGATTGATTGGGGGGGGTCACTTCCACGATGGCGGAAGGACTCTCATGACCGCTAGCAGAGGCAGCTGCGTGTGCACAGACGTCTAGCCAATCATCAAGAGGACCGGGTCCTCCTTAGGAAGGACAACGGTCGCAGCCATTGCTTATAATGACACTGCGCATCCCGCGCGTCCAAGATTTCTCCATTCTTGTCGTGGAGTTTCTCAAAATTAGCGGCGAGGCCCTCGCGGAAGTTGCATCGCAAAGCAGATGTAGTAAATGAGGCGACCGTATAACCTATCAGCTTGATAACACTCCGGAGAGTGGATCTTAGTGTGTGCAGCACGCCAATCTATAAATGCGGAGACGAGAATAATTATTACAAAAGATAGTGGAACCATAAAGGGACACCAGCGGAGAAGGGGGCGGTAGCCTGGAAACCTGATCAGGGTACAGGTTAGACAGCGCGTGTCAGAAGAACCGATGACGCAGTCAACAGTAAGCTGACATAGTACTGTCAGGACCGATAGTTTCTAAGGAAGTAACATAAGTAGTCACCAAGTCATAAAAACGCGTGAGAGCACCGCAATTCATGCTGACACACCGCGAGGGTGTATGAGACTCTGTGCTTTAAACAAAAGAAAAAAGCACCCACAAAGCAAAAAACCCCATTACATCAGGGGTGTGTTCGAGGACAAACAAACCAAACTCCCAACCACCGTTTGTGGCGTAGGTATTAAACCCCTTAATAAGCAGGACCCAGATCTCAACCACTTACAGTGGCGAGGTAAGAAGCTAACAAATGAGAAGTCTCAAGAAGAAAAAAAAGGGGATAATAAATTACGGTGCCACTTAAGCAGTCCAGCGATTCCTGTCTTGCTCTTCTACAAGTAGAAAGATAGTCGGCTAGGTTGCTCCAAAAACTTAGTGGATTGCCATTCATAAAGTCTGAATGTGGAATCGCAGAATTCCACATTCCATACGGTTAAGTCGGTATCCTCATGGACATGCCTATAAATATCTGTAAACAGATTCTGGTAGCGGAGGCGAATATCATATAAAAAAGGGGCACTCAAACATAATGCATTTCATCCTCAGGTTTTTGGAACCCACACATTTGACAGTGTCTCATTGAGCGAGGGATGTGTGCTCTATCCACCACCCTCATTCTTTCTGTGTTCAGCCAATGGGAACCCATTCTAAACTGTGCTATAGAAGAATCTGATCCTGCTTATGTAAGGCGGATGTAAAGGGAATCAAGCCATTCTCATCATTGCTGTTGGCTGCGAACCATTTTTGGTATCGGAGGCGTTTAAAAGCCAACCCTTCTCTCATCAGGGATGTCTCTAACTGCATTGGTGGTCACTTGGGTACTTAAACCTCCATGACTCAAAAACTTCAGACATAATACCTTCGACATCGACAGCCTCCAAAATGTTGATGTTTTTACTGGATCCTAGCTTGTGGAGAGCACAACGCAAGTCATGAAAACCCAGCCAGTGTTGAGTCAAAAGATTCATCAAGAGCCATTCTAATGAGATCCTCAGGTTCTTTATGTATGGTCTTGTTCCAGAAGCGCAAAGCTTGTTTAAGCCAAGCAAAACACAACGGGGTTCTACCCAGCTCTTCCATGATAATATTAGATGTAGTAGATTTTGGCAAAACCACCCAACATTTGTTTAAAGTATACCTCTATGCCATTTCTCACAAGCATGGTCATTTGAGATAAGTGTGTTGTCAGAATAGAAGGAGCCCACACCTCACAGCCAAAATTATGTAATTATGTTTAACCAAGTTCAAGTGAGCTAGCGACGAAGGGGAGCTTCGGACTAGGGGAAGAATGGCCATAATTACAGAGAAAGTAGCACATTTTGTGTGGAGGTATTCCACCCTAGTAATTGTCTTGATACATATAAATCTATGGATTGACCATACCGACCATCTGAGAGTTTCCCACGCATCGCTTTTAAACTTAGTACTGAACTACTAATCAAGATTCGGGGTAAGTGACCAACCTCTGTTCTATCTGCTCGGCCATTGCCGGCAGCCGGGTTTCACTCTAGATAGTAGGTGCAACATTATGTTGTACCTGTGGTATTACCATACGAACGTCTGAATCTGAAACGAAAGCCAGTATATTACATGGCAAAAGCATGCAAACATGTCATATCCTCAACGGTGCCACAGGGCCGAAGCCCCAGACACCCTGCCAATACATCGTACTTCGGGGACCTAGTATGTTGTTCGATAAGAGTACCGCGGCCAGGTATTTATATAATCTCCCATATATAGCCGTCCTTGTTTACTGACTCAATTACCTACTTGTTCCTAGCAGACTTCGACTCACCTACCCTGTCAAGGGGTGTTGAACCGTCATACTGCTATGTTTCTACCCCTGCTCCCCTCAAGGTAGGTACCACCGGTAATCCTCGACCCCACTGCTCCATCGGGCAGCTCGCCGATGTATTGCCAGTTACCTCCTGTTTCTTATCATTGTTTTTTCCTTCCTCTCTCGCTGTAACTATTCCACGACTTGCTCAATTACCAACTAGCGATAGTCCAGGCTCACGCTCACGTCGGGCCACCGTGCAAATCTCCATACCATACCATGCCATACCTATCAAAACTCATGACCCCTTCCACGACTTCAATATTTATACCTACCATGACCTGGTCACAACCTACGGGAACCCACCTCATCAGCACTACTGATCTCCCCCTTATTACTTCCTCCAAGATTACCAAACACCACAGACGCTCTCTTAACCTTCTCACAGCCCACCTAACTCTGGCTAAATTCGACTACCCCCTCACCCACACCAAAGCCCCTCCCGCTCATGCACCGCCAGCTCGCAGCCGAATACGCAGCACACCTAACAACAACTGAAATTATCAAACTCCCCCCCACGCCTGCACCCACCGCATTTCATTGCCACCCCTACCCAACGCTACTAACTCCTCCACCCCTCTAAACTGACGCAGACTACGGGCGGATTCCCTTGGGGCTCCGACATCGAAGGGAATCAATGGGGCATGGCTACGACAACTGCCGACAGCCGCGCGCAGCATGTGCGTGGGGCTGCGACAGTAAAGACGTACCCTGGGCGGCCTGCCCACTACCTGTGTAAAATCCTGGATTACATCATAGCACCACAACGCGGCGTGCGCGGGGATTTTCACCACTACGCCGATAACTAAAACTTCCCACCCTGACAGACCCGCGAGGCTATGCTCTACCCAACGGCCAACGCTCCTGCTACCGCCAACTCGCTTACTCCATCTCACCTATGGCTCCCAATACAGAAGCTCTAGGTGTATACTAGCTGGCGCAGCAAAGACGCTCCCTAGACATCGGCAACTCTAACAGTACTACTGTTGCCCACGTTCAGTGGCTCCCACAACCATGCACAATGACCACATCCATTCCTACACTGAAGCTGGATATAGCATCCACTACAGCAAACCAGTCACTTCCACCATTTCTATCATCCACTGGAAACCGCGAATCTGACCTCGCATCTCTCACCTCTGCGACAATGCTGGGGCAACAAGCCTATGACCAACTCGTCCACACCTTCAAGTCAGCCCCTTTCACCACCACTTGTCAAAATCTGAGGAAAGACTCCCACCTTACCAACCCTCAGCAGCAAGGCCAATGGACCACCACCCCAGCTTCCAAGCTGACAACCACGCCCTTGTCCACAAATTGCTGCATGTGGATACACAAGACAGACAAACCCCAGACTGGGACATCCAACCACCCCTCTCCTATATTATCCAAACAGGCATCCTCACCAACAAGGATGGCCAGGACACCCACACACACTAACATCTCTCTTATCTCTACACCCCCACTGGGAAATGTATTGGGCACACCCCAACAAACAGACTTACCTCCCTCCAGCAGAATTATGAGCACTTCAAAACTACCCACCCTACAAATGGCAACAACTAACCCAGGAGGAACCTACCATACAGACCTAGCTGCTCTCCTCACTAGGTACAAAGCCCTGCTTCTACTAACATTCTCTCTCCTGTCCTCCACCAAGCCATAGCAAAGCTAGGTATCACCCACCACCGAACTTCTACTCCTCTCAGCTATGATCAGAGCCTTCTCAGCTACTCCTCTCCTCACCCAGCCTGACCAGCCTTTGGGTCCAACGAGGACCCCTTCCACACTGTCTGGACTGGGGGCTCCCTAGTGGACATCCCTAGCTCAGTCACCTTGGCACACCAAGCACTCAGGTGGGCCCTAGCCAGTGCAGATTATGCTGAGACTTCCATCAGTCAGCCCCCACATGCACTGTCATGCTCATCCCCCCTGACACTTGCTATGCTCCCTACAACAAACTTCTCCACCACCCCTGGGTCCACTACATTGACTCCAGGCCCCACTCTGAACTTTATGATACCTCTGACACCTGGTTGGGCAGTAAACTCCACACCCTCCCATCAATCCCAAAGTTACACCCTCATCCTTATCTGCAGTCCCCAAAGTCAACTTACATACTTTCCCAACCTTCAAGCCTTTATCCAGCTTTGGCACGACCACATGCACAGCCTCTCCCCCCACTGGGAGCCACCCACTATTACCCCACCTGACACCCTCACCTCCTCTGACACTCAGATCACTTACCCTAGAAAACTCAGATCACTCACCTCAAAAACCTTGGCACGCTCCACACCGCGAGCACCCTCAACCTCTTACTCCTCCCACTACTCACCCATGCACATACCCAGCGGGATCCTCTCTGCAGCCTCCAGGTCTACACAGATGGCAGCCTGATCAAAGGTAACTCGCCCTCCCCTAGTAAAATAGGGCTGCAGTTATGTCCCCATTGCAGGATGAGCTACACCATCAACCCAGGTGGGCGGGGGGGCACCAGGACTAACAACAGAGCAGAACTAGTGGCAATTCACCAAGCCATGATTAACATTCCATACGATACTAACCTCACCCTCCACACTGACAGTCTCTGTTCACTTCAACTCATCAAAAAAATGATCCATGATCCCACCACAGCCACGCGCTCCCTACATGCTGAGCTGCTACATTCAATCCAATCTCACCTTATTCAACGAATTGTACATGGCTCACACACCACCCTTTGCCAAGTACGCTCCCACACAGGCATTCTTGGAAATGACCGGGCTGACAGCCTAGCGCGTAAGGCCGCAGATGACCCTGCCTCCAGCAGATATACTGATAACACTGGGGAAATCCCTAGACACAATGTTTACTGCCCACTGTCCAACCTCCTCGCACACCCATGGGAAGATATCCCCACGCAATCTAGCACTAACCTCACACAAGGCATCAGCTCCAAACTACCCACTAGCTACCACCTTGGCCAACACTCGCTTAAAGGATTTATGCAACCACCTGGGCCGATAACACTCCTCACCAACTTCCTCATGCAAGTAATAAATTTGTCCTGTACCATTATCCAACATAAAACTAAATTCCACATCCTTAAGCCCGCTGGGTCAACTGTGGAATCGTAAACTTGCATATCGGTGGAAACTTCCTTATATTAACAACACCCACCCGCCCACAAACCCTCTACGCCCCATATGCCACATCTTGAGACGGAGCGGGCCACATTCTGGCGGGCTGCTCACACCAGACTTTCATGGGGCTCTATATCAAGAGACATGACGCCGCAGTGCGACTCATCCACAAGGCCATCTGCACTGGCGACCTGGCTCACGCAGAATGATTATGGACCTGCAAGGAAGAGGACCTCCCCATGGGGGTCCTAGGCAAACGCCTCCCTGACTGGCTACGCCCTTCCTCTATTACAGAAGAGGCCTGGAGGAGAATGAGACCTGACCTTGCCATCCTACCTGACATAGACTCTCCTACCGTCCTAAGAGATAACGAAATTTGGCTCCTTGAGCTTGGCTATTGCCTCTGATACCAACCATGTGTTCCACTTCACCTTGGCAAGGCAACTATATTTCGCTGTCTCGGAATATAATAACAGTCCTTCCGGGTAAGGACTGTTCGCAATATTTTCGCGGCGTGTGTCGCAGTGCCTTCCCAACTGTCTCCGATGGTTTTGCTGTATAGAGGAGCGGGAGGAGTGGTAGGCTCGCGTTTAGAATTGTTACAATGAGAGGAGGAAGAAGCAACAATGAAAATAAACAGAAGGTACATGGCAATACATCGGCGAGCTGCCCGATGGAGCAGTGGGGTCGGGGATTACCGGGTACCTTGAGGGAGCAGGGGTAGAACATAGCAGTATGACGGTTCAACTACCCCTTGACCGGGTAGGTGAGCCGAGGTCTGCTAGGAACTACTAGGTATCTAGAGGATAATCGGCGGCTGCCCGACTGAGCAGAGTGGTCGAAATCCAAGTAGGGTACCTTAGAAGGGAACGGTGAAAAAGGAGAAAACCAAACTAACTGGTATGTGAAAGAAAAAGAGCTTAAAACTAAGGCAAAATAACTGACTATGAGACTGGAAAGAAGACCGAGGGAGAGAGAGGACGGGACAACAGACTGGTTCAGCTAGGACGGATAAGAGGAAGGACTAAGCAGGAACAAAGGGCAGGATGGAGGGAGGGAGGAAGGTATCGTGATAGGCTCGAGTGGAAGGCTCGCAGATATGCCAGAAAGTAGTGATCGCACTCGCACCCGTCTTCTTGGTAGCTTTCGCTCGGAATTCCACGTCATACCCTAAGCCCTGAAACCCAAATGCGTGCTGGGTGAGAATATATATCCGGTCCGGTCAGAACAATTCCGGAATTCCGTATCGTGCAGTTTCAACCTAGTTCCCATTTCGAAGCCTCGGCTTATTCTTACAAAGTCAACCTCCGGTTTTTGCTTGGAGTTGCCACATTCGAGTTGGCCTCGTCCAGCAGGTGTCCTCCTCGGAAGCTTGAGCGGCGATGTCCTCGGTCCGCCGTGGTTATTAATGCGATAGATGCGTAGTTTCTGACAGAAACATGCTTTCTGCAGTATTTATGGCTATCGAGTCGCCAATTTACTCCTCTGCCTGGAATCCACAGCCTAAGTCGATCTATATATTTGAAACCAGTTAGCGAGTCGCCTTCTCCCCGCAGCACAGTCTCCCTAAGTATGTCCACAACAGCTTCTCGCTTCCACTTTTCGCCCACTTTTCTTCTTTGTGCCCTTGCAGAAACTAATATTTTGACCCTCCCAAGTTGGTAACTTCTCTTAAGTCGACTGCATCGGCCTTCAGGCTTCATAAGACTCCAGACGGTCCCACCAGGTGAGAGTCAGTCTTAGTTACCGAAATTGCAAGTGCGTATTGCACCGCAGCACCTAGCTAGAGTAACTTGTCCAAGGTTCGGAATCTCCCAAGGTTCTTCGGCGTCCGTTGAGTCGGCTCCATCTCGTTGCCCAAGACTGTGATTTCACCGCTGCTATGCCCAGGTGAGTAATTTATTTCCTTCGAATTTGTTGAACGTGAGTTGCGGAGGAATATCAGGCAGTGAGGAGAGTTATCAATGTATTTTTCTATTGTGCCCTGCCACTACCACGCACCCGGTAGGGCACAAGGAGTGGTCAAGAAGTGCGCTTTAAGCGCGCGGTTAGGAAGTGCATTGTTGGTTAAGTGGTCACTGGGTGGGCATTTAGATAGTAGCGTCAGGGTAGCGTAAACAAATGTGGGACCTAACAAGCGTAGTTCATCAGAAGGTTAAAATATCCGGCGACCAGACCTCAGGAATATGCTTGCTTTGGATCTACTGCAGTTTATGTCGTTCTTACATACTCATCTAGACGAGCGTGTTGTCGTCGTGTTCAAGCGAGGCATGTCCGCGTAATCCTGATAGCTTTTAGGCCTAGTACTTCTTGTGCGGCCAGGAATTCATAAATTAAGTGGTCATTATGGGTATGCGCTAGGTATGTGCTTGGTGGGGAATCTATGTCGCTGTTGCTGGTCCTGGTTCTTTTGTCTCAGTTCCTTGCAGGTGCACAAGCCATAAAGAGTACCCTGTTTTCGCGTGTGTAGACTATGTTGAGGGAGATTGTCAAAGAAAGACTTGCTGCCCTAGGAAATGAGCTGCTTTGCATGGCAGCCGGCTCTCCTGTGTAGACCTGGCAGTGTTGCTGGTGGAACAGGTGGACGCATCTTCCTAGAGTGGCTGTGATTAGTGGACTACACATGAGTTCCTGGGATCTTTGGAGTTCTGCTTGTTTAAGATCGTGGCGTATTGGTTGTTGGTCCTGCTGCGTCAGTTATTGCCATGAAGACATTGGGAAGAAGCAATTTAGGAATGGCTGTCAATGGAAGGTGGAAGGTGGAGGAGACTGCGTTTTCATTTGAGTTGTTTCAGTCTGCGTTTTGCAGGTCAGCCGGTCATCGCTCTGCGTTGCTCATCATAAGTCTGCGTGTGCAGTTGAGTTGGTCATCAGTACAGCTAGTTTCTACTAGGTGGTGTGCTTCTTTGGTGGCTGGCTTCTTTGACACAGATAGTAGCTATATGCACCTGGGTTTGAGGATAGCAACAGTGATTGCGAAACGCATCCTTGTGAAGTTTGCTCAGATGTGTTTTGCAAGTGGATGGGACTCCAGTAGCTTTGTTGCTCGTGGGCGGCTCTGATAGCTACTCGAGGCAGCATCTAATGGAGAGTCGGACGAACCAGTCTAACAGGAGAGCCAGTTTGCATCATAATGCATCAAGAAGTCTTGCAAGAGCCAATTCTGTGCCTACACAGAGTCCAGTCAGTTTGTGCAAGCTAAACAACTCAAGATTTGGAGGGCTATCAAATTTGAAGCAAAATGATCACTACATTGGGTAATTTCAACTCCCTTACCCTTGATTGGATATTACCCACTGCCTATTTATCACTTCCTCTCCCGATTGTGCGGTCAGTGCCTGCCAAACCCCTACCCACAACCTCCCCTTGTCGTGTCCATCTGATTTGGTATCAGAAGGCTGGTTGCTTCCTGCTCCATGGATGTCGGCACTGCAAGCATATTGTATGGGCTAAATCCTCGCCCAAAAACACACTGGTGGATTTCTGGCCTGGTTACACTGCTTATTGTGTTCCTAAAACCCAAGCCACTGCTTGTTGCACTGGTCCCCTAACTCGAGACTGTGAACTATGGCCATGCATGTGCTCAAGCGCCAACCTTGATTGTCTCGGTCTTTAATTGATTAATTCATTTTAATAATTTACAAGCTATAAACTAATGAAGCCTTCCCTTGATTATTTTGGATTATGAATTGGAGATAATGCATTATGACTAAATCAGTTTAAAAGATGCCAACTGCGCAACAACAATAATTGTGTTGAAATTGTTAACTGTTTATTTGATTGAATGAATATCATTGTTAAACTTCTTAGCGGAAAATGGATATCCTGAGAAATGTAAAGAAACGGTGTACTATTTGCCTGCACTCTGCGTTGAGTCCCAGTGATGCTCTTTACACAACACATGCATATATGCAATGAACCCACGCAGCAAACGGATCGGGAATACTAAGGTTCTAAACTAGTTCAATTCTGTTTGCTTTTCCACTATTGTTGTCCAAATGGGCAAGTCGTGATGTTGTCGGTGATGGAGGAGCCATCCTTGCCGGTTCTTGTACATTGGCCTGTTCGGATCAAGCTTTTCTCACACAACAAGTGTGCAGTTGTGTTTGCTGTCCTTGTCCGCAAATGGACAATCATGACATGCCTGCGGGTGGAGGAGCATCTTGCCGTTCGTACTTGGCTTACTGGGATTGTTTATTCTTGAATAAAAGCGTGGCTGATATACAAATTCACCTGCAACTCTTAGTGCTGAGTCTCAAATGTCAAGTCCAAGCTTGTTACACTACCAGTGTTGAGTTTTGTGTTGATGTCTCCACCATTGTTATCCAAGTCCAAATGGACAAGTCATGATGCGCACCTGATGGTGCGGAGAGAATCCTGTCTGTGTTTGCGCTTGGAAGATCGCTACCTGGCACTTGCTGTGATCGTTCAGATTATAACAGCCTGTTGGGTTTGTACATAATATAGATACTGGGATGAAATAGACAGGTAGTATGAGTTGCCTTATCGTACAGATTTCTATAGATACTTGGATGGAGTAAGGCAGGTAGTGTATTGCATGTACATTGTACAGAATACTGGATGGATTAGGCAGCCCTGAAAGACGTATTACATGGCCTACATATGTTATAGATAATTACTGGGATGGAGAAGGAATGTAGAGGTATTGCATCGTACATTACATAGATACTGGGGATGGAGTAGGTATGGGTAGTATTGCATCGTACATTGTATAGATACTGGGGATGGAGTAGGCAGGCGTAGACGTATTACATCGTACAATGTATAGATACTTGGGATGGAGTAGGCAGGTAGAATGTATTGCATCGTACATTTAAATATTTGGAATGGAGTAGGCAGGTAGACGTAGCTTTGCATCGTACATTGTATATATATTGGAATGGAGTAGGCAGGTAGCATAATTGCATTGCACATTGTATAGATACTGGGCTGGAGTATAGGCAGGGTAGACGTATTGCATCGAACATTGTTTAGATACTGGATGGAGTAGGCTGGGTAGCGTATTGCACCGTACATAGTATAGTTTCTGGGGATGGGGTTAGGTAGGTTAGACGTATTGCATCGTACATTTGAATATTCTGGAATGGAGTAGGCAAGAAGACGTATTGCATCGTATATGGTCTAGATACTGGGATTGGAGTAGGCAGGTAGACATATTACATCGTATGTTGCATAGATACTGGGATGGAGTAGGTACGGGAGATGTATTTCATCGTACATTGTATAATATCTGGAATGGCAGTAGGCAGGTAGATGTATTGCATTCTACGTGTTGTATGTAGACTGGGATGGATAGGCGGGTAGACGTATTGCATTGTACATTGTATGTAGACTGGGATGAAGTAGGACGGTAGGTGACGTATTGCATCGTATTATTTGTATAAAGGAGTAAGAGTAGCGCGGTAGACGTATTGCATCGTACATTGTAAATAGATCCGGTATGGAGTAGGTAGGTAGACGTATTTGTCTCGTACATTGTATATAGACTGGTATGGAGTAGGCGGGTAACGTATTGCATCGTACATTGTATATAGACTGGGTATGGAGTAGTGCGGGTAGACGTACTGCATCGTACATTGTATATTAGACTGGTATGGAGTAGGCGGGTAGACGTATTGCATCGTACATTGTATATAGACTGGTATGGAGTAGGCGGGTAGACGTATTGCATCGTACATTGTCGTATATATGACTGGTATGGAGTAGGCGGGTTAGACGTATTGCATCGGTACATTGTATATAGACTGGTATGGAAGTAGGCGGGTAGACCGTATTGCATCGTACATTGTATATATGACTGGTATGGAGTAGGCGGGTTTAGACGTATTGCACGTACATTGTATATAGACTGGTATGGAGTAGGCGGGTAGACGTATTGCATCGTACATTGTATATAGACTGGTATGGAGTATTGGCGGTAGACCGTATTTAGCATCGTACATTGTATATAGACTGGTATGGAGTAGGCGGGTAGACGTATTGCATCGTACATTGTATATAGACTGGTATGGAGTAGGCGGGTAGACGTATTGCATCGTGTACATTGTATAGACTGGTATGGAGTAGGCGGGTAGACGTATTGCATCGTACATTGTATATAGACTGGTATGGAGTAGGCGGGGATAGAACGTATTCCATCGTACGGTATTGCATATATAAAGACTGGTATGGAGTAGGCGGGTAGATCGTATATTGCATCGTACATTGTTATATAGATGGTATGGAGTAGCGGGTAGACGTATTGCAATGTACATTGTATATAGACTGGTATGGAGTAGGCGGTGACTATAGACGGTATTCGTACATTGTAATAGCGGTATGAGTAGTTACTGGGTAGGCGGACATGTGGTATTGCTGGTATCGGTACATTGTATATAATAGACTGGTATTGGAGTAGGCGGGTAGACGTATTGCATCGTACATTGTATATAGACTGGTATGGAGTAGGCGGAGTAGAGTTGTATTTCATCGTACATTGTATATAGACTGGTATGGAGTAGGCGGTAGTATTGCATCGTACATTGTATATAGAACTGGTATGGAGTAGGCGGGTAGACGTATTGCATGTACATTGTATATAGACTGGTATGGAGTAGGCGGGGCTAGACGTATTGCATCGTACATTGTATATATGATGGTATGGAGTAGGCGGGTAGACGTATTGCAGTTCATCGTACATTGTATATAGACTGGTATGGAGTAGGCGGTAGACGTATTGCATCGTACATTGTATATAGACTGGTATGGAGTAGGCGGGTAGACGTATTGCATCGTACATTGTATATTAGACTGGTATGGAGTAGGCGGGTAGACGTATTGCATTGCATTGCATCGTACATTGTATATAGACTGGTATGGAGTAGGCGGGTAGACGTATTGCATCGTACATTGTATATAGACTGGTATGGAGTAGGCGGGTAGACGTATTGCATCGTACATTGTATATAGACTGGTATGGAGTAGGCGGGTAGACGTATTGCATCGTACATTGTATATAGACTGGTATGGAGTAGGCGGGTAGACGTATTGCATCGTACATTGTATATAGACTGGTATGGAGTAGGCGGGTAGACGTATTGCATGTACATTGTATATAAGACTGGTATGGAGTAGGCGGGTAGACGTATTGCATCGTATTGTATATAGACTGGTATGGAGTAGGCGGGTAGACGTATTGCATCGTACATTGTATATAGACTGGTATGGAGTAGGCGGGGTAGACGTATTGCATCGTACATTGTATATAGACTGGTATGGAGTAGGCGGGTAGACGTATTGCATCGTACATTGTATATAGACTGGTATGGAGTAGGCGGGTAGACGTATTGCATCGTACATTGTATATAGACTGGTATGGAGTAGGCGGGTAGACGTTTTGCATCGTACATTGTATATAGACTGGTATGGAGTAGGCGGGTAGACGTATTGCATCGTACATTGTATATAGACTGGTATGGAGTAGGCGGGTAGACGTATTGCATCGTACATTGTATATAGACTGGTATGGAGTAGGCGGGTAGACGTATTGCATCGTACATTGTATATAGACTGGTATGGAGTAGGCGGGTAGACGTATTGCATCGTACATTGTATATAGACTGGTATGGAGTAGGCGGGTAGACGTATTGCATCGTACATTGTATATAGACTGGTATGGAGTAGGCGGGTAGACGTATTGCATCGTAACATTGTATATAGACTGGTATGGAGTAGGCGGGTAGACGTATTGCATCGTACATTGTATATAGACTGGTATGGAGTAGGCGGGTAGACGTATTGCATCGTACATTGTATATAGACTGGTATGGAGTAGGCGGTAGACGTATTGCATCGTACATTGTATACTAGACTGGTATGGAGTAGGCGGGTAGACGTATTGCATCGTACATTGTATATAGACTGGTATGGAGTAGGCGGGTAGACGTATTGCATCGTACATTGTATATAGACTGGTATGGAGTAGGCGGGTAGACGTATTGCATCGTACATTGTATATAGACTGGGATGGAGTAGGCGGGGTAGACGTATTGCATCGTACATTGTATATAGACTGGTATGGAGTAGGCGGGTAGACGTATTGCATCGTACATTGTATATAGACTGGTATGGAGTAGGCGGTAGAACGTTATTGCATCGTACATTGTATATAGACTGGTATGGAGTAGGCGGGTAGACGTATTGCATCGTACATTGTATATAGACTGGTATGGAGTAGGCGGGTAGACGTATTGCATCGTACATTGTATAGACTGGTATGGAGTAGGCGGGTAGACGTATTGCATCGTACATTGTATATAGACTGGTATGGAGTAGGGCGGGTAGACGTATTGCATCGTACATTGTATATAGACTGGTATGGAGTAGGCGGGTAGACGTATTGCATCGTACATTGTATATAGACTGGTATGGAGTAGGCGGGTAGACGTATTGCATCGTACATTGTATATAGACTGGTATGGAGTAGGCGGTAGACGTATTGCATCGTACATTGTATATAGACTGGTATGGAGTAGGCGGGTAGACATTGCATCCATTGTATATAGACTGGTATCGGAGTAGGCGGGTAGACGTATTGCATCGTACATTGTATATAGACTGGTATGGAGTAGGCGTAGACGTATTGCATCGTACATTGTATATAGACTGGTATGGAGTAGGCGGGTAGACGTATTGCATCGTAACGTTGTATATAGATGGTATGGAGTAGGCGGGTAGACGTATTGCATTAGACATTGTATATAGACTGGTATGGAGTAGGCGGGTAGACGTATTGCATCGTACATTGTATATAGACTGGTATGGAGTAGGCGGGTAGACGTATTGCATGTACATTGTATATAGACTGGTATGAGTAGGCGGGTAGACGTATTGCATCGTACATTGTATATAGACTGGTATGGAGTAGGCGGGTAGACGTATTGCATCGTACATTGTATATAGACTGGTATGGAGTAGCGGGTACGTATTGCATCGTACATTGTATATAGACTTGGTATGGAGTAGGCGGGTAGAACGTATTGCATCGTACATTGTATATAGACTGGTATGGAGTAGGCGGGTAGACGTATTGCATCGTACATTGTATATAGACTGTATGGAGTTAGGCGGGTAGACGTATTGCATCGTACATTGTATATAGACTGGTATGGAGTAGGCGGGTAGACGTAGCATCGTTACATTGTATATAGACTGGTATGGAGTAGGCGGGTAGACGTATTGCATCGTACATTGTATATAGACTGGTATGGAGTAGGCGGGTAGACGTATTGCATCGTACATTGTATATAGACTGGTATGGAGTAGGCGGGTAGACGTATTGCATCGTACATTGTATATAGACTGGTATGGAGTAGGCGGGTAGACGTATTGCATCGTACATTGTATATAGACTGGTATGGAGTAGGCGGGTAGACGTATTGCATCGTACATTGTATATAGACTGGTATGGAGTAGGCGGGTAGACGTATTGCATCGTACATTGTATATAGACTGGTATGGAGTAGGCGGGTAGACGTATTGCATCGTACATTGTATATAGACTGGGTATGGAGTAGGCGGTAGACGTATTGCATCGTACATTGTATATAGACTGGTATGGAGTAGGCGGGTAGACGTATTGCATCGTACATTGTATATAGACTGGTATGGAGTAGGCGGGTAGACGTATTGCATCGTACATTGTATATAGACTGGGATGGAGTAGGCGGGTAGACGTATTGCATCGTACATTGTATATAGACTGGTATGGAGTAGGCGGGTAGACGTATTGCATCGTACATTGTATATAGACTGGTATGGAGTAGGCGGGTAGACGTATTGCATCGTACATTGTATATAGACTGGTATGGAGTAGGCGGTAGACGTATTGCATCGTACATTGTATATAGACTGGTATGGAGTAGGCGGGTAGACGTATTGCATTGTACATTGTATATAGACTGGTATGGAGTAGGCGGGTAGACGTATTGCATCGTACATTGTATATAGACTGGTATGGAGTAGGCGGGTAGACGTATTGCATCGTACATTGTATATAGACTGGTATGGAGTAGGCGGGTAGACGTATTGCATCGTACATTGTATATAGACTGGTATGGAGTAGGCGGGTAGACGTATTGCATCGTACATTGTATAGTAGACTGGTATGGAGTAGGCGGGTAGACGTATTGCATCGTACATTGTATATAGACTGGTATGGAGTAGGCGGGTAGACGTATTGCATCGTACATTGTATATAGACTGGTATGGAGTAGGCGGGTAGACGTATTGCATCGTACATTGTATATAGACTGGTATGGAGTAGGCGGGTAGACGTATTGCATCGTACATTGTATATAGACTGGTATGGAGTAGGCGGTAGTAGACGTATTGCATCGTACATTGTATATAGACTGGTATGGAGTAGGCGGGTAGACGTATTGCATCGTACATTGTATATAGACTGGTATGGAGTAGGCGGGTAGACGTATTGCATCGTACATTGTATATAGACTGGGTATGGAGTAGGCGGGGTAGACGTATTGCATCGTACATTGTATATAGACTGGTATGGAGTAGGCGGGTAGACGTATTGCATCGTACATTGTATATAGACTGGTATGGAGTAGGCGGGTAGACGTATTGCATCGTACATTGTATATAGACTGGTATGGAGTAGGCGGGTAGACGTATTGCATCGTACATTGTATTAGACTGGTATGGAGTAGGCGGGTAGACGTATTGCATCGTACATTGTATATAGACTGGGTATGGAGTAGGCGGGTAGACGTATTGCATCGTACATTGTATATAGACTGGTATGGAGTAGGCGGGTAGACGTATTGCATCGTACATTGTATAGTAGACTGGTATGGAGTAGGCGGGGTAGACGTATTGCATTGTACATTGTATATAGACTGGTATGGAGTAGGCGGGTAGACGTATTGCATCGTACATTGTATATAGACTGGTATGGAGTAGGCGGGTAGACGTATTGCATCGTACATTGTATATAGACTGGTATGGAGTAGGCGGGTAGAGTATTGCATCGTACATTGTATATAGACTGGTATGGAGTAGGCGGGTAGACGTATTGCATCGTACATTGTATATAGACTGGTATGGAGTAGGCGGGTAGACGTATTGCATCGTACATTGTATATAGACTGGTATGGAGTAGGCGGTAGACGTATTGCATCGTACATTGTATATAGACTGGTAATGGAGTAGGCGGGTAGACGTATTGCATCGTACATTGTATATAGATGGTAGCGTGGTACTGGTAAGTAGAGTACGTATTGCATCGTACATTGTATATAGACTGGTATGGAGTAGGCGGGTAGACGTTTTGCATCGTACATTGTATATAGACTGGTATGGAGTAGGCGGGTAGACGTATTGCATCGTACATTGTATATAGACTGGTATGGAGTAGGCGGGTAGACGTATTGCATCGTACATTGTATATAGACTGGTATGGAGTAGGCGGGTAGACGTATTGCATCGTACATTGTATAGATACTGGGATGGAGTAGGCGGGGGTAGACGTATTGCATCGTACATTGTATATAGACTGGTATGGAGTAGGGGCGGGTAGACGTATTGCATCGTACATTGTATATAGACTGGTATGGAGTAGGCGGGTAGACGTATTGCATCGTACATTGTATATAGACTGGTATGGAGTAGGCGGGTAGACGTATTGCATCGTACATTGTATATAGACTGGTATGGAGTAGGCGGGTAGACGTATTGCATTGTACATTGTATATAGACTGGTATGGAGTAGGCGGGTTAGACGTATTGCATCGTACATTGTATATAGGGTATGGAGTAGGTTATGCATCGTACATTGTATATAGACTGGTATGGAGTAGGCGGGTAGACGTATTGCATCGTACATTGTATATAGACTGGTATGGAGTAGGCGGGTAGACGTATTGCATCGTACATTGTATTAGACTGGTATGGAGTAGGCGGGTAGACGTATTGCATCGTACATTGTATATAGAGCTGGTATGGAGTAGGCGGGTAGACGTATTGCATCGTACATTGTATATAGACTGGTATGGAGTAGGCGGGTAGACGTATTGCATCGTACATTGTATATAGACTGGTATGGAGTAGCGGGTAGACGTATTGCATCGTACATTGTATATAGACTGGTATGGAGTAGGCGGGTAGACGTATTGCATCGTACATTGTATATAGACTGGTATGGAGTAGGCGGGTAGACGTATTGCATTTGTACATTGTATATAGACTGGTATGGAGTAGGCGGGTAGACGTATTGCATCGTACATTGTATATAGACTGGTATGGAGTAGGCGGGTAGACGTATTGCATCGTACATTGTATATAGACTGGTATGGAGTAGGCGGGTAGACGTATTGCATCGTACATTGTATATAGACTGGTATGGAGTAGGCGGGTAGACGTATTGCATCGTACATTGTATATAGACTGGTATGGAGTAGGCGGGTAGACGTATTGCATCGTACATTGTATATAGACTGGTATGGAGTAGGCGGGTAGACGTATTGCATCGTACATGTGTATATAGACTGGTATGGAGTAGGCGGGTAGACGTATTGCATCGTACATTGTATATAGACTGGTATGGAGTAGGCGGGTAGACGTATTGCATCGTACATTGTATATAGATACTGGTATGGAGTAGGCGGGTAGACGTATTGCATCGTACATTGTATATAGATCTGGTATGGAGTAGGCGGTAGACGTATTGCATTGTACATTGTATATAGACTGGTATGGAGTAGGCGGGTAGACGTATTGCATCGTACATTGTATATAGACTGGTATGGAGTAGGCGGGTAGACGTATTGCATCGTACATTGTATATAGAACTGGTATGGAGTAGGCGGGTAGACGTATTGCAATCGTACATTGTATATAGACTGGTATGGAGTAGGCGGGTAGACGTATTGCATCGTACATTGTATATAGACTGGTATGGAGTAGGCGGGTAGACGTATTGCATCGTACATTGTATATAGACTGGTATGGAGTAGGCGGGTAGACGTATTGCATCGTACCATTGTATATAGGCGGGTAGAGTAGGGGGTACGGCGTACATTGATATAGGTATGGAGTAGGCGGGTAGACGTATTGCATCGTACATTGTATATAGACTGGTATGGAGTAGGCGGGTAGACGTATTGCATATTGCGCATTGTATATAGACTGGTATGGAGTAGGCGGGTAGACGTATTGCATCGTAATTGTATATAGACTGGTATGGAGTAGGCGGGTAGACGTATTGCATCGTACATTGTATATAGACTGGTATGGAGTAGGCGGTAGACGTATTGCATCGTACCATTGTATATAGACCTGGGTATGGGAGTAGGCGGGTAGACGTATTGCATCGTACATTGTATATAGACTGGTATGGAGTAGGCGGGTAGACGTATTGCATTGTACATTGTATATAGACTGGTATGGAGTAGGCGGGTAGACGTATTGCATCGTACATTGTATATAGACATGGAGTAGGCGGGTAGACGTATTGCATCGTACATTGTATAGACTGTATGGAGTAGGCGGGTAGACGTATTGCATCGTACATTGTATATAGACTGGTATGGAGTAGGCGGGTAGACGTATTGCATCGTACACACATAGGCGGGTAGACTCGTATTGTATATAGACTGGTAATGGAGTAGGCGGGTAGACGTATTGCATTGTACATTGTAATATAGACTGGTATGGAGTAGGGCGGGTAGACGTATTGCATCGTACATTGTATATAGACTGGTATGGTATGGATAGGCGGGGGTAGACGTATTGCTGGTTACATTGTATATAGACTGGTATGGAGTAGGCGGGTAGACGTATTGCATCGTTAGTATCGGGTAGACGTATTGCGTACATTGTATATAGACTGGTATGGAGTATAGAGTATTTGCTCGCATTGTATATAGACTTGGTATTGGCGGGTAGACGTAGCAGTATTGGTATAGACGGTAATGGAGTAGGCGGTAGGTATTGCATCGTACATATGTATATAGACTGGTATATGCGGGTAGAGTAGGATGGGAGTAGTGTATTGCATCGGTACATTGTATATAGACTGGTAGGAGGATAGGCGGGTAGACGTATTGCATCTACATTGTATATAGACTGGTATGGAGTAGGCGGGTAGACGGTATTGCATCGTACATTGTAATATAGACTGGTATGGAGGTAGGCGGAGGGTAAGTATTCTGCATCCGTACATTGTATATATAGACTGTATGGTTTTAGGCGTAAGGTAGACGTATTGCATTGCACATTGTATATAGATGCTGGGTAGACGTATAACGGGTTAGTAGTATATTGCAATCGTACATTGTATATAGACTGTAGGTTATGGAGTAGGCGCGGGTACTTGCGCATGTTAGACGTATATGCAATCGTACATTGTATATAGACTGTATGTAGGATAGGCGGGTAGACGTATTGCATCGTACATTGTATATAGACTGTATGGAGTAGGCTAGAGCGTATTGCATAGCCATACATTAGTCGTATAATAGACTGTATGTAACCAAGTACCTATATACCATCTATATAAATGTACATGCAATATGTTCTATACGCTATTGCCTACTACAACCATGTACATCTACATTGTGCCCAAACGTCTATCATACCAGCTATTATACGGATACTCCATACCAGTCTATATCAAGTACGATGCAATACATTATAACCCGCCACTCCATACCAGCATAATACTACATGATGCAATACCAGTTGTAGTATTTGTATAAGCAATGTACAATGCATCCACCTACTCCGCCACTCCCTAGTCTTATATAAAATGTCTATATACAATGTAAGATGCTACCCGCCTATACGTCTATATACAATGTTACTCCATAACCCGCCTACTCATCCAGTCTAATACAATGTAACGATGCAATACTACCGCCTATCATCCAGTCTATATACAATGTGCAATACGTCTACCCGCCTACTCTATACGCAGTCTATATACAATGTACAAATGCAATACGTCTAACCCGCCTATCCATACAGTTATATACAATTATGCAATACGTCTACCCGCCTACTCCATTACCAGTCTTATATACAATGTACGATGCAATACGTCTACCCGCCTACTCCATACCCAGTCTATATACAATGTACATGCATACGTCTACACATTGGCGCCTACTCCATACCAGTCTATATACATGTACGATGCAATACGTCTACCCGCCTACTCCATACCAGTCTATATACAATGTACGATGCAATGATACGTCTTATATTACATGTCGGATACGTCTCCATACCCAGTCTATATACAATGTACGCAATGCAATACGTCTAGTCTGTACTCCATACCAGTATGTTACCCCCGGCTATACCAGTACGATGCATAGCCTATCCATACCCAGTCTATATACATATGTACGAATGCAATACGTCTACCCGCTATATAAATGTAGAATTGCTACTCCTCCAGTCCATATACAATATACAATGTACGTTACCGCCTGCCGAATAGTCTACCGATGCATACCTACCGCTAATACAGTCTATACGTACACCGATGCAAACAAATACGTCTACCCTACTCCATACAGTCTATATACAATGTACGATCATACGTCACCGTATCCATCCAGTCTATATACAATGTCGAATGCAATACGTACCGCCTACTCCAGTCTATATACAATGTACGATGCAATACGTCTACCCGCCTACTGCCACATACCAGTCTCATCCCAGAATCTATGTACATGCAATACGTCTACCCGCCTCCTCCCAGATCTATATACCAATGCAATACGTCTACCCACTACTCCATACCAGATATATAAGCAATGTACGATGCAATACGTCCTACCCGCCTACACATACCAGTCTTATATAAAATGTACCGATACGTTCTTTTACCCGCCTTACTCCATACCAGCTAGATACAATTGAAAATGCAAATACGTGTCTACCCCCTTTTCTTCCATTCCAGGATGCAGAGCCATACGTCTACCCGCATATCCCCAGTTAGATACAATGTACGAATGCAATAAGTTACCCGCCTAATAACCAGGTACGTAGGTTTTCAGACGTTCGTACCCGCTAAGTCTACCAGGCTATACAATGTACGATGCGATACGTCTACCCGCTATGCTTACCTCCATACCAGTATATACCAATGTACGGGCAATGCAACCGTACGCCATGACAGTTCCGATTTACCAAGGTCGATGCAAGACGTCCAGCCTCTGTCCAGACAGTTCTAGATACAAGCGACAGGCAATACGGCTATACTCCGACAATGGTGACGAATGCAATACGTCGTAACCGCCACGTACGCTCCATAGCCAGTCCCATACCGGCCTGCATCTCCATTACCGCCTACCCTGACCAGATATAGTACAAGTTAGAGCATACTACCCTCTACTACAAGGTGACGATTGCAATGCCCGCCTACTCCACCCAGGATCTATAGCAAGTCAAACGTTTTATTGCAATACGTCTACCCCCACTCATACCCGCTATACCAGTCGATGCAAATAGCAAGAGGTCGACCCGCTACTCTCATACCGTCTAGTATACAATGTACGATCAAAGTAAAGTTGCTACCCGCCTACTCCATACACGGTCTTATATACAATACGATGCAATACGTCGCCCGCCTACTCATACCAGCGTAATATACAATGTACAATGCAATTAGGCGCCCAACAGGCGATCAATGTTACAGCAAGCCTAACCATACCAGTCTATTATACATTATTACGAGGAGAACGTCTACCCCCACTCTCCATAACCAGGATCTATAGCAATGTACAATGCAATGACGGTCTTAACCCGCTGCATAGAACAATGTGGGTACGTGGCAATACTCACCGGCGTAGTCACCCTCCGCCTACTCATCCCAGTCTATAATACAATGTCAACGAAGGCAAGACCTCGCAGAGAGAGAACGCGTCTACCGCCTATCTCCATACTCGGGTCTAATAGATACACGTCGCATTAGTATCAACCGTACTCACCCGCCTACCTTCCAATACCAGTCTAGTATACAATGTACGATGCAATCGTCCTACCGGCGCCTATGCTCCCAATACCGAGTCCCTATATACAAGTACGAATGCAATGTACCCCCGCCTACTCCATCCCTAGCCAAGTGTACATCGCTAACTACTCCATATTCAAATAGCCAAAGCGTCCTACCGCCTATCCATACATCCCGTATATACACATGGTAAGATCAATACCGTCTACCACGCCACGCTCCCTACAGTCTATTATAGCAAAGCGATGCAATGACCGTCTACCCGCTCTACTCCCCCATTAACCCGTTCTATATAAATTGCCACAAATATCGTTACCCTCTACCCATACCAGTCTATATACGTAGGTGGCGATCGCAAATGACGTCCTACCCGCCTACTCCATTAGCATTCTAATAATACAATGTGACGATGCAATACGCTCTACTGCGCTTTCACTCATACCAGTATCTATAACAATGTACGATGCAATACGGTACCCGCTACTCCATACCAAGTCTGATAAATACAATGTACGATGCAATACCGTCTACCAGCCTACTCAGAGCTCAAAGTATATAGGCAATGTACGATGCAGAAAACGTCTAACCGTCCCGCCTACTCCAATACCAGTCCCTATATACAATGTACGATGCGGCAATACGTCTACGGCCCGCTACTTCCATAAAGGAGTCTATATACAATTGTACTGATGCAATACGTCTACCCTCGCCTAATCCCATACCAGTATCTTATAGCATTGTAACTATGCAATCGTCTACGCCGCCTACTCCATACAGTCTATATACAATTGTACGAGACTAACACTCTACCCGCCCTACTCATACCATCTATTACAATGTGACGATCAATATGTCTACCCGCCTACCCATAACGCAGTCCGATATACAACTGTATGATGCAATAACGTTACCCGCGCTACGTTCCTATACCAGTTCATATATCGAATGTACGATGCAATATCTTCTAACCCCGCCTAACTCCATACCGAGGATCTATACATGATTACGAAGTGCAATACGTCTACCCCCTCGTACTCTCTACCGTCTATATCAGGATGTACGATGCAATCGTTATAGCCGCCGACTCCATACGATCCATGTATACAGATGTACGATGCAAAATAACGTCTCACGCCGCGCTAACGTCATACCAATATAAATACGCATTGGTACATCGTGATGCAATAGGCGTGTACGTCTACCCGCCTACTATCCACAACCAGTGCTATAGACATGTACCGATGCATATCGCTGTCCGCTCTACGTCCATACTCCAGTACTTAACAGAGATGTCACACACGTTGACATACAGTCATAGCTCCGCGCTAGACCTCCATACCATGTACTATATACGAATTATTACGAAGTGCAAAACTAGAGTCGTCTAGCCGCCAAGCCTCCCATACCCGTCCCTTTATTACAGATGTGCATGCAATACGGTCTACGCCGCCTACTCATACCCTACTTATACCAATGTACGATGCAATTCGTCTACCCGGCTACTCCATATCCAGTCTAATATAGCAATGTACGCATGCAAACGTCTACCCCGCTACTCCATACCATTCTATATTACAATGTACGACTGCAATACGTCTACCCGCATACTCCATACCATCTTACTATTACACGATTTACGATGCAATAACGTCACTCCGCCTACTCCATACCAGTCCCTATATACGAATCGTGCGATCGCACATACGTCTACCCCCTACTCCATACCAGTCTATATAACAATGTATCGCATGCTAATAATCGTCTGACCCGCCTATTGTCCATACAGTCTATAACCATTTACGAGCTAATAGCGCTACCCAGCCTACTCCATACCCGTCTGATTATACAATGTACGATGCAATAAAGTTAACCCGCCTACTCCCCTATAACCATCTTATACAATGTACGAGGCAAAAATACAGTCTACCCGGCCTACATCCATACCAGTCCTATATACAAGGTGCGATGCAATACGTCTTACCTCCGCCCTACTCCTACCAGTATTAATCATACAATGTACGGATGCAATACGCGTCTACCCCGCACTACTCACTTACCTCGATCTACTATACAAATGTAGGATGCATGATAAGCGTCTACCCGACTACTCCATCCAGTCTATTATACAAATGTGAGCGATGCTAATAACTCTATCCCCCGCTCCGGCATAGATCTCAGTCTATAAGGGCCAATGTACGATGCAATATCGTCTTACCCGCCTATCATGTACCGACTATACTACAATGTACGATGCAATCAATTCTACCCCCACTCCATACATGTCTATATACAAGTACGACTGCATAATACGTCTAGCCGTACTCATACCAATCTTATATACAACTGTCCGATGCAAACGTCTACACGCCAACTCCATACTGCGTCCTTTATAACATATGATGGGCGAATCAAATACACTATCCTGGCTACGCCATAACCAAGTCTATATACCAATGTACGAGCATACTCCTAACCCGACTACTCATGCCAGTCTAAATACGATGTACGATCAATATGATCTACCCGCCTACTCCATTACCAAGTATCTATACAATGTGCGTCAATAGGTCTACCCGCCGTAGCTCCATACCAGTCTCTATACAATGCTACGATCATATACGTCTACCCCCCCAGCTCCATTCCTAGTCTATATACAATGGTAACGATGCAATACGCTTACCGGCCGTACTCCATACAGATCCTTTATAACAATTACACTGACCAATATGTCTAAACCGCCTACTCCAACCAGTCGTAGTATACAAATTACGATGCAATACGTCTACCGCCTACTCATATCCAGGTCTATATACAATGTACGATGCAATAACGTCTACCCCGGCCTCTCCATCCCAGGATTCTATACAATTACGATGCAATACTCTAACCCGGCCTACTGCGCATACCAGTCTATATCAATGTACGATGCAATACGATCTACCCGCCCTTATCCAATACCAGTCATATACAATGACGATGCATATACACTCTACCCGCGCTACTCATAACCCATCTAATATACCAATGCTGCGAATGTCAATAACGTCATCCCGCTCAATCCATATCCGTCTTTATACAATGTGCGATATGCAATACATCTACCCGCGCCTACTCCATACTGAGTCTATAATACAATGTACGAGTGCAATCCACGTCTACCCGCATACTACTCCATGCCCCGGTCGTGTAAATACAATAGTACGATGCATACGTCCTACTCCGCCCTACTCCATACCATATCTTATACAATGTGCCGATGCAATACGCTACGCCGCCCTACTCCATACCAGTGCATATACAGATGTACGCTATGCAAGTACGATGCACCCGCGCAGTGGCTACTCCATTCCAGTCTTATACTAGTCGCACTTGCAAATATTGCGTCCTCAACTCGTCGGCCTAACTCCATCAAAGTTCGATACGATCACGAATGTCAACATGCGGTGGGCAAGAATAGATCGAGGCCAGCGTCCTACGGATCATATCCGTCATATACAACTGTACGATCGCAATACGTCTAAGCCGCCTACTCCATCAGCCACTAGCTATATACCAATTGCCGATGCAATATAATCTACTCCGCCTACTTCCACTACATCGTATATGACAATGTACGATGCAATAAGCGATCTACCCCGCTACCCATACCAGTCTACTTAATCATGTGACGATGGCCATATACGCTGGCCGCCGCCGCCTCATTACCAGTCTATATACAATGTACGATGCCATACGTCTTACCCGCCTACTCCATCCCCAGGTCTTATATACAATGTAACGATGCAATACGTCTAGCCCGCTAATCTCCATACCCGTCTATATACAATTAACGCGTTCGCAATACGTCTACCGTCCTCTCTCATACTCAGTCTATATACTATTATGTACGTGCACCATATACGTCTACCCGTTCCCCTACTCCATACCAGTCTATACTACAGAGTACGATCAATAGCCTCTACCCGCCATACTCCATAAGCCAGTCTATATACATGTACGATGCAATACGTTAAACGCCTACCAGTACCAGTCTATAATACAATGTACGAATCAAATAAACTTCTCCCGCTACATCATACCAAGTTTATTACAAATGTACGATCGCAAACGTCATACTCCCCTACTCCAGAAATACCCGTGCTATATACAATTACGATGCGCACGATACGTCACCCGCCTAATCATTCCGACTATAAGCAATATGTAACGATGCGAATATGTCTACCCGCCTAACTCCATACCAGGGCTATATAGCAATGTACGTCAATACGTCTAGCCCCGCCTACTCCATACCCAGTCTATATACAAATGTACCGATGCAATACTTCTAACCCCCCAGCTACTCCATCACCAGGATCTATACAATGTACGAATGCAATACGTCTACCCGCCTACTCCATACCAGTCCATAAATATCAATGTACGATGCATACGTCTACCCGCGCTACGTCCATACCGAGTCTACCCAACACACACCGATGCAACTAAAAGTCAGCGCCGCCTACTCCATACCGTCGTCTATTATCATGTACAATGCAATACCTCCTACCCGCTCTAACCAATAACCAGTCCCCATATACCAATGTACGATGCGAATACGTCTAGCTCCAGCTATCATACCAGTCTATAAACAATGTGCGATTGCAAATAACGTTACCGCGCGCTACTTCCAGTACCAGTCTATATACAATGATAGCGGATGCAATACGTCTACCCGCCCTACTTCATCACCAGTTATATACAATTACGATGGCAATACGTCTACCCGCTTACTCTCCATACAGTCATATATACAAGTGTACCGATGCAATATCGTCTTACCGCCTATCCATACTAGTCTCATTACATATGTACGATCAATAACCCGTCTACTCCGCCGTACTGCCATACCATCTTATAATCAATGTTACGATCAATGACCGTCTACCGCCTACTCCATACCAGTATCTATAAATTACGATGCAATACGTGTTACCCCGCCTAACTCAATCAGGATCTATACAAGTGACACAATGCATATAAATCGTTACTCGCCTACCAGTACCTAGTGTAAATACATGTACGATGGCAATAAACGTCTATCCCGCCTACTCCTCATGACCAGTCATACTACAATGTACGATCAATACTTCTGTACCCCAGTCCT
>JAJSRW010001894.1:0-36803 GCA_022414725.1 Microglena sp. YARC
TGGTGTATGACAGGGTTGGTGACGGCACACCTGCAGCAGAAAGTGGGAACTATGGTAGGGAGAAGAAGTGTGTCGCTGTGTGGGGGGGTTTGGGGGGAGAGCAGGTAGGAAGCTTTGCGAGAGGGGGCGGCCCCAAGAGGGGGGGGCTGAAGATGGCTGATTTCTTGACTTGTGTGTAAGGGAGGGGGGCGGGAAGTGGGGGGCATACAAGGGCGTTACCGTTATTGAGACCCAGACCAGACTAGACCCATGGCCTGTGGGTGGGTTGGCCACCGGCCACACGGGCTACCGTACTAGTACATACATAGCATTAATACATACATACTACATACATACATACCATACACACATACAGTACATACATATCATACATACACACCAAACATATCATACATACAACCACTGCTGACTGCGTCATTCGATGTTCACTCTTGTAGTTTGGAGCTTTCTAGAGTCGGAGCTCGAAAGGGGTTTGAAGCTATGAAAAACAAATCCCCGGCGAAAGCCAAGTGCACGGGCGTTTAAGAAGCTAGGAAGGCAGCTTCGCCAGATTTTCACCTGGCTGTTGATGCATAGTATGGACAAGGGCTTTGATCCTAGTATTTGGAGTTGTATAGATTTACATGCTCGATTGTTAAGTGTATTTTTAGTCTTGAGGAAAGGATTGATCACCCCAGGAGTGGGTGTCTCCCGACACTAATCCAGCAACCCAACTAGGATTCAGTTTTTCGAAGGCGTTTTGCCACTTCCTACAAAAGAGTTGGCGCACTCTGTGTGGTATTAGGACTAGTATAGCTACCGGTAGTCCACAGGTGCAAAGTAAGGATTCGTGTGTTACCAAGCAGTTCAAGTCGTGTCAGTTAGTTAGTTACATAGCGTCAAGCTGCCGTAAACCCCTATGGTCTATCCACGGGGTATCTACTTCTTACTCCCTATAGGATTTCGTACCGCGAACTGCTACCTCTGGTTGACCTTTGAACAATATTGAACCCCGTGTCATTCCACACAATTGTATACCCACCCACCCAACATCATATGTGCTTTGAAACACCACTCCATATAGAATGTCTCAGCACTCAGGGGGGGGGCGGAGCGAGGAGTTGGAGGCTGCTCGCGCTCGTCCGCAGTAACGAGAATATTACCAGGTTAAATATGTGTGTCTCTGGCATTAGCGCTGCCTTCGTCACGATCTTTAAATCTGTGTTTCTTGTAGCTTACGTCCGGTATAATGATAGTGGTTTGCAAGTCTATACTGTCGCTGAATGTGGAATTCATTAAGGATTTACTACCTCTACGAATTAATCAGTCTGATCGGACGTCCTGTGCATTGGAGCCTGATCCCTTCGGATATCAAAGTTTTCTCAAGAATGATTTTGGCATAGATCGAGCACAATATGGTGATGTCGTTATTACTCTATGATAAACAACATCAAGAGTCTTTAAATTTGAATTTAACTACCAACTATCAAGTATAAATTGTGAGTCTCATTTGTATCCTGGTAGGGCGATATTAAAACATGATTGGATGATTACATAGAAATGAATTTCGATTGATTGACATTGAACATTTAGCATTTTTTCAGCCCAATCATACGGGTGGATTATAAATTCATCTTATTTTGATTTCATTAACACCATTCTTTCTAATTTCAAGTCATCCATTTTTCCGGTGCCGAAATTTTCCCCACTTGGGTAGAATCAGTTGGATTCAAGAATTGAACCTGTGAATCTGTACAGGTATTTTAAATTCGAATGATGCTGTCGTTATGTTAGAAGTGACTTGTATCCCCCATGAGGTGTGACACGAAGTAAGCAGAAGGACTCAGTTTTCTAATAGGTTTAGGTGATTTTGTATGCGAGACCTATGGTAACACTAGTTTGTCTACTGGGTTCACCTGCTTATGCAGGAGTTGACAATGGTAGATCGGGTTACTCTGGTTCAATACGTCACATAAGAATTATCACAAAAATGAGATCAATCAGTAGTGTCCTGGTTGGTGATTTATTAGATTTACAGGTATGCTGTGCTGGGCTGCGGGGGAGTTTCGTGGCCACGCTGCCGGTGAATCCATGGCGACTGTGCACGTGCCTCCTCTCCCCTCCGTTCCTAGCCACACACGCCCCTTGACTTCGGACTCTGTAGGGTCCTCGTGCGCTCCTCTCCAGCACTATAGCGCCAAATCCATCGGAACGAGAGAACGGACCACCCAACTGAAATACAACCTGACGCAATAAGGTAGCCATTCCCGAAAGTACCATGAGGTAAATGCATTTACCGCTTGGCGGCATCACTCCCCCGGGAAATATGTACTTTAGTTTCGACGTATCCCTCCATATGAGGCCCGCATGATCGAAAATGCTTATATGGTCTAACTCGGTAAAGAACTGTGTGGTCTTCGTGATCCCCTCTGACCGCTTCGCTTTTCCGCCTCCTAGTTGCGCTCTCTGTGCTTTTGCACAAAATCCGGAATCACACCTGATGGCTACCCCCGTTTGGGCGACTCGTAAACATATTGTAATCACCGTACACTAGTAGCACGTCGCCAGTACCCACTCTCCATATATTACTCAATCGTCTTTGTAAACAGATGTTGTCCCGAAGCACACAAATTATGTTTTGAGCTTTGGCAAATGGATTATGGCAGGCTATCACGCCTTCCAAAAGTGGCCGGCGTTGATTGGGCTCACAGAAGCTATTATAGCTTCATTATTACATGTGCCCCAAGTTTTCTTGGTTGACTGTTTATCCAATCTGGCTGGGGTAACCGCTCCCACCTTCTGTTTCGGGGGAAAGCAGAATTGTGTTTACTTTTTCTTTCCTTTTTCTAAATATGTTTATGCCCTTCGATTTTTCGGTAGAACCCATTCTTCATTAGAAATACCTCCCCGCTATCTCCATCCAAACCTCATATATACGCCACCATGTAATAACTCTGGCTGGTTACGCCATGCCATATGGTGGTGCCCATCTGGTCATACCGCTTCTCGGCCATATATATAGTTAATTTAAGCTGATTAATACAACAAATCAAGAATCATATCTTTGTTTCTGTGAGAGAGACGCGCGGTATCTTTCTAGGTAAAAGGTGGCAGCACCAACAACTGCCACCGTACCAAATCCTTGTTGTAAAAGGCGAAGCTTTAAACCCCCGCAGAGAAACCCCAGGTCTTCGCTGTACTTCGTTCAAATTAAAGGTAAGCACCCCTCTCTGGACTCCCAACGAACTCATGAGAACGAAAACAAGCTCAGAGGTTTGTTAGTCACTTGAATCAGTTGCCATGGTCAGCGTATTTCTTCTCTGCGAGACTCGCCCTAACAGCATTTACGCTGTCTTCACCACTCTACTCAACTGGCCTTCAGAATTGGTGTTGACCCCAAGACCCTGTGGTAGAAGGCATGGAGAAAGCACCATATTATGAGGCCACAATGTTATATCTGAAGACATTCCACAAGTATCGTAAATCATTAATTCCTGAACATTTATCCACCAGACAAACAGCCCGGCATTACCAGTGGTGAATCCTTTGATGGCCTTCGTCCTGTTCATCTTCTGGTCGAAACATAGTCTCCAATAGTCTTATGTAAAGTCCTGGTTCATGTCCTCAGGAAGGGGCTCGAGCATGTTAATAAGTTTCACAAGTTTACACAAAATTAAAAAAAAAAACTACCGGAATTGCAGATTACTCACGAGTACCCATGAGGGGCACGACTAAAGACTTCAGTGAGGACCCTCAGCAGCTCTGCTCGCCTGAGACGCAACCAAATTGTTAAAGCTTTGTCTGTCTCACCTACGCCACTCACGTAGTGTGCAAGCTACTCGTAGACAGTTAATCAGATTGACTTTGTTACCTATGCCGTGTCAGTGCCCAGTGACGGCCAATGGAGCTCCTTGACGAACGTACGCGCGGCCAGATCAACTCCGTTAGTATTACATACCTACTGGCCGACTTTTGTCCGCATAGAGCCACGTCCTATGTTTTTACCTTAAGTATCTCCCATGGGTTCCTAGCTATACTAATAAAATTTGCGAGTAGAGAAACTCGCTCCTAGTTCCGATAGGGATTTGAGTGGGCACTGGTGGAGACCTAACACCGGTATGAGATTTTTATATATAGCGATGAGATAGCCATTGTACGCCATAAGAGAGTGAGTAGAGAGGAGGTGCTACATGAAGTGAAAGAGAAAGCAATGTTACGTGTAATTAAGGTGAAGCAAGAAATGACGAGGATTTCTAGATTGATAAAAATGGCGAGCAGAAAAAATCGCTTTGCTGGCGTACTTAGCCATGTAGGCACCAAGAGTTCTAACGATTTAGAGTTGAATCGGGACAAGGGTGATCTGATTCAGCCGCGAAACAACCCTAAAAATAGAATCCCGACTCGTTAAGGCGCGAACCTCTCATGACTTGTTTGTTCCGGACGTCTTTGTGCCACTGGCCAGCTGGCTTGCAGCGTAACCATTAGACAGCCCTCCTCCCCTCACCCACCCCCCCCCCCCCCCCCCCACTGAACCTAACCAGCCGCGCATTGGACCCTTCATCGACTCTCTCCTCCATGTGTTCCCCTCCGCTCCTAGAGTGTACTCCAATATATGGGAGCGAAGCTCCGTTGTTTTCAGAATAGACAGCCCGGGATACAGGAAATTGGAACACGACTATCACCCACCGTGCCCGGGATCCGATTATCTCACATTCAATCTTCAATGATAATAAAGATGACACCACACCCAATGCCGCCTGCTACTCAGATACAGTAACTCCAAAAACTGAGTATTTTCGCGACCTTTCGCGTATGTGTTTTTCATTCTATTGCCATTATCTCTCCACCGCGCCGTCCGTCTAAAAGACTTCTCTCCTTATCGGTCTTCTACCACCGTACTTTATACCTCAGATCATATAAAAAAAATCCGCAGGTCAAAGTGTACGCAGACACACGGATCCATATTGGGTTATGAGAAACGGTGGTAGGTCAGGGGCTGGTGTGCGGGCGAACATGGCGGCGGGGGAGAGGGACACGGAGGGATGCCGAGGGGTGTCGCATCGCTGGCACCAATCCCTAAATGTACGGTCGCCCTCTGGTGTCAGATCATGTCCCGACCGTATCGATGGTGTTAACCGAATGGCGGTAGTGCCAGCTGTTCGAGCACCCATCGGGGCACAGCCACGTTCCCGGATAACCCCGCGAGTCATGACGAGCGTCACCTACGCGCTATCGAATCCAGGGCCCTGCCATCATCGCAATCCACTCTAAACTTGAACTTGACTGTTTAACATGGCTGCAGCAGCGATTTTTTCTGCCTGCTCGCCATTATCAATCCTAAACATGCACATAATTGTTTTACGAGGCCCCTTTATGCGTACAATGGATCCCAAACACTCCTATCGATGAGCGAAGTTTTTTTTCTCACTGATCGTGTTCGCTGGACCCCAGGGGATCTAAAAAGTAAAAACAGACTTCGACAAGGAACCCAGTGCGCGCTACGAGGGAGCTCCATGGCACGCACTGATCCTAAACGCGTAATAGGTAAGTTTCATGCTTGATAACTGCTAACCTGCTTGCACTCTTTGCAGTGCTAGGAGACGAAGAAAACCAGGAACTTGGGGAAAAGTTTCGAATCCCTGTATCGGCCTGTTTGCGGATGGATTGGTGGAATTCGTGCCGTGATTGCGGGGCCTAATTTCGCTTCCGTTAAGGTTACCATCTGAAGCATGTGATGGTGGTTGACAACTGTTAGGAACCTGTTATCGGCTTAGTTTCGTTGGGCCATTATTGTACAAGTTCGGTGGGTTTTAGCTTTCCCGTTTTCGACAAATGTGGCAGTTGTGGTTAGCTGCCAACCTTGTACCAAAATTGCCTACGAAACTATGCCGAAAACAGGTATTGACAGTGCACACCATCATGGCATGCCAAGCCAGGATACATGTGCGATATTATATATATTAGGTTTGGTTTATATAAATTTCTAAAAAATCCGATGGCAAAAACATTATAGAAAACAAATCCCATGAATGTCTCCCCTCATTGGGCCAATTGAGCTATAATGAACACGAGCTTCACCCACGCCTCACCCATACCTCGTCACGTGGGTGGGGTGGCCCTGACGGAGATCAAGCCACGCCAACTAAGGCCAGCGCCACGCCAACAGTCGTCAATCTCAACTAGATCTCAACTGAATTCCCCACGCGCATTGAAATACCCTTTGTTTACGCGAGTGCAATACCTTTAATGCGATCCACTCCAATTTTTGGCGTTTTCCGCTGACTTGGTGCTGCGCCACAGACCTAGATCGGAGGCGCCTCTGGACGAGAAAGACGCGCAGCCCAAGATCCGCCAGCGTGCCACGGAACCTCCCCCAGCCCAGCCCAACAAGCCAATACCTTGTAAAATTTACTTTAAATCAACCAGAACTCTGATTGATCTCATTTTTGTGCATCCAATTCTTGAAACAAAACCCATTCTACACATGTGCATTGCATAAACAGTCCAGGCACGTTCAATACTGCTTACAAATCACAACCCTGGAAATGGTACCAACCTTTCGTTACTTCGTTGTCAAACCATGTACATCATCGAATCATCGAAATTAAACTTAATTCACTTCAATTTCCACAGTGCGAGAGAGTAAATCCAATTCAAAATGGATAAATTAAATAGAAGTGAGTGAGAGTGTGGAAATTTAATTCACGTTAAATTGCAAGTCAATTAAATGAACATTTGAATCAAATTCAATTCAAATAACTTCAAATTATATGTATTAATAAATTAAAAATTGATTAAAATCAAATCAATGCAGAACTTCTGACAAATTTCATTCGGGAATTGCTCCTCCAGGCGCCCTTAATGGGAAAATATATAATCCATGCTGACCTTTGCACCATCTTACGTAACACAAGAGCCATAGTGAGCAGCGCATGCAATACCCCCCCCCCCCCCCCCCCCCCCCCCCCCCATGCAGACACAAGTGGCGTTTCAAGCACATATCGTGTTGGGTGGGATGGTATACATGTGTTGTGAATGACACGGATTTTTAGTTCAATCCTAGAATTTCGGACTTCGAAATTGGGCCCAATTGTTTTGCTTTGCAGGGAAAATTTTGGGGTCAATATTTACATATGTAAGTAAAAGTAGAAAAAACCCACTTTCAGATTTGAAAGAAAATCCCTGGCTAGTTAATCAGGTAGCACTAGCCAGTAGGGAACTGGCAGAAGCCAGAAGTTACTGTCAGTGCCTAGTTTCATCAGGTTGCCAGTAGGAACTGCAGAAGCAAGCCAGACAGCCGGGACCGCCTCACGTTTGACCCAAACTGCTTTTTGACAGTTGAACACAAAGTAATGTAGCCCAACGTTCGCACAAGTTCGAGAGTAGTCTAGTCTCAGTCTAGTCTAGACCTTAATTTGCTGTTCTTGCCAAAACTTATATAACCGTTTTATACCGCTGGCTACTTTTGTTTACTTGCAAATTTGGGGGTTCTTCGACCACCTTCTATTGCCCAATTATATGGTTGCCGAAAGAACCCCCATATTTGCAATAGAGCCCGACCAGGGTGTACGAAAAGGTTGCTGAAGGACCTTGCTGGGAACCTCATTAATTTACGGTGGTTTTGAGCATAGTTAGAAGCTATATTTACATGTGTTCTTTGTACGACAACTGTCATGCAGTTTTATCAACAGTCGACAGATAGTATCATTGCAAATCAAAACGCATCCAATGGCATTGCCACTGTTTCTAATTGTATTTGGTCATGTGTAGCAGCTTCCACCCAGCTCCATTTAGCCAGCGACTGAGTCGAGACAAAGATTACAGCTGTTATAGGATATGCCTGTCATGCTAGCTTTCAGCCGCGCTAGCCCGCCAGCTTCATGTTTGGCCCAAATGTGGTGAAATTAGCTCCTAGAAAGCTGATACGCGGCTAGCCCCAAAAGGAAACAGTAGATCGCATGTGGTGTAATTTCCTGCCTTTGTATATATGGTATTAAATATACCTCAGCGGTTAGCGATGTTAAAGGTTATAGACAAAGGGTGGGGGTGGGTTGGGAGGGGGACTTTATGGGCATCTACATATGTTATGTACTCGTACCTGCACTCGTACCATAATCCAATACTGCCTTTTACGTCGTGTTTTCGAATACACATACATGCAGGCAGCCAGCAATCATTAATTAAAATATGAATTCCTAGGACATCCCAGGATGAATAACGAATGATCACAATTCATAGTGACGAAACTGAAGGGTCGAACCACATACTAGAGACCTTTTTTCATTCCACAAGAAACATGCACATTTCCATCCGAACTTCTCAAACCTAGCTAGAAAATCAAGCCATGGCATGATATACGAAACTAGACGAAGGAACCTATTCAGAAATTAACATACTCGACAGATGTCAAGATATTACTCGGTAGGCAGGGCTATCCTGCTACACTCCCCTCCTTTTAATTTTGAAAGGAAACCGGTCTTCGAGTCCAGGTCAGAATGGACATTGAAAAAAGAGGGCGCCCATACATTGGACTACCCCCTACCCTCCCTGACACACACAAGCACGCACACAAAAACTTGACATGCACAATTTCAAACACACACATAACATACTACGGACAAGCTCTCCTACACCACGAGGCGCCCCTCCCCAAAACAAACACACACCAGCCATCACATCAGGCCCTATAAATCTTTGTGCCACTTTGTTTTGCAAAACAAAACAGGAGAATGGTGGGGCCCCTCACTTGACATGTTGAGCTCCAAGCCATGGCATGTGATCACGTCACCCTATATAAATCTTGTGCCACTTGCCTGCCACAGACAAACGATACATATCGAGCTAGCTTCAAAACCTATCTAGAAAAATCTCAGAAGTTTGTGCTGGGATAAAATGAGAAAAGTATTAAGCACTTGTGACTCGATCATGACGTCACCAGGGCATTCACATTCCCCAGTGCTGAATACCTTACCATCATAAACCTGCGCTTTTACTGGGACACACAAAGCTATTCTCGGCTGACTGTTGCACTTAGGCGTGGCTGTGAACACAACACGTTTTCTGCCGACCGAGTATACTTGAAGTGGTGAACCCATCAATGGCCACCCAATTCAGTGTTGGTTTCTTGAATTTAACGTAGGCAGACACATACAGGGGCAATCGATGTATATTTGAAGTGTGAACATCATTCAATGGGTCACCAAACAGTGGTATGGTTTCACTCATGAAGTATTATATTACTGTACCAGGTACTTCAAAGGCCAAATGGCCAGCGCTTTTAGCCCCTATAATCAGGCCGCCTATAATCTTATTAGCCACTTGTCTGCCACAGACAAATAAACCGATAATATATCGTGCTTCCATCGAACCTAGCTAGAAAATCTCTCAAGTTGCTGCTGGGGATGAAATAAATGAGCAAGGATAAAGCACTGGAATTGATCATGAGTCACCAGGGCATTTCACACTCCCCGCTGCTGAATGCCTTTACTCATCGTATACCTGCACTTTGCTGGGAAATAAGTAGCTATCTTGGCTGACTGTTGCCAACATAGGCGTGGCTGTGAAACCAACCGTTTTCTGTCCTACCAGATACTTGAAGTGTGGAACCAGTTCTATGTTCACCAAATCAGTGGCTACGTTTTCACACTTTTAATTGTACTGGTAGGCGACACATATACAGAGGCCAAATCGTGTTTACTTGAAGTGTGAAGCCAATCAATGGTCACCAATCAGTGGTTGGTTTCACACTTTACATTTACTCGTAGCTAAAAAGGTCAGACACATTAATGCCAATCAATCGATTGATGAGTCAGTCAATCAGTCAATCAACTATTGAATGAGACATTCAACCAATCCATCAACCAATCATGATTGGACAGTAGTTGACAGATGTGTTCATCGATTTGCTAATCAGGCGGTCAAGTAGCCCCAAGCCATGACTTGTGAGGAGGCGCCCATACATGGACTACCCCTGCCCTCTCTCACACACACAAGCACGCACAAAAAACTTGCACACTTTTAAAAAACACGCACACTTTCAAAACACACAAGTGCAGGACTAGCTCCTACACCACGAGGTGCCCTCTGCAAAACAGACGCACACCAGCCATCCACATCATCCCTAATCTTTATGCCACTTTAGTTCACTCGGGGAAGTGACAATTTCGCTAAATGTAGGCGAAAGACACGAATTTGCAGCGGAACTACAGAGAAATGTAGGCGTACAGTGGACGAAATGTCTCGGCTCACCTCAAACCAGCGATCCCGACAGACACCCAGAACTTTTCGTAGACTTGAAGCGTGACCAATAGCTCCTCGATCGCACGTTAACTACTGAGTTCTAATACGCGAAGAGCTATGCAACTTTCTGTCGCTCGAGGGTCTGTTAGCAACCTTTTCGAGGGGTCATTCTCGCGAACCTGCAAAGCTCTGCCAGCGATTCCGAGATAGAAATGAACAATTAGGCAACGAAGTACTAGCGCGAACTACGCGTTGGTGAAATGCCTTTCATTCGGGAAAATGGACACCTCAAGTCACCGATGTGCTTTCGCTGCATGCGTCGAAAATGGCGCCTGTTGTAAGGCGAAACCATGACGATTTTATCACTGTGATGAAAGCCTAAGTCACACAGAAATATTAGTGTGACTTGCGATTACGTGTCAGTGCTCTTACTAATTTTGATAAATGTCTTCGCAGGGTGACCTTTTCACCAGCCTTTCACGTGCATTTAGCCAAGGCGGATTGTACGCGGCATGGCGAAATGGCCGTTCGATTAGAGCCTTTGCAATATGGCTAAGGTTAGGCCACGCCAACCTTCTACCTCTCGTACTCCTACCTCATATTCTTCCCTCCCTCGCCCAAAGCATGTGTTTGTTGCTACTTGATATTTCTGGCGTCCTGCTTTATTCCCTCCTTTCTTTTCCAACTTTCTTTCAGATATTAATGCGCAACATACTCTTCCGCCTTCCGCGTGGACAAGCGCAAAGTAGTGCGTCAGATTGTTTTTTTGAAATTTGACAAATGCTCTGGTCCTATCTCCTACACAAATTCCCTTAACATCGGTGCCGCTAATTCTCGCAACCGATCCGTCTATGTAGGTTGTCAGTGCTGGAGGGCATGGTATCTGTGTATCTGTGTATCTGTGTGTAGGTTGTCAGTGCTGGAGGCATGGTATCTTGCAGCCAGCGGCCCTTGCGTCGTCAACTCCTTAACCAGGAAGCCCGGTCGGCGCTGGTGTACTGCCACCGCATGAATAAAGCTGCATAAATTGCAGCAATCTCGGCAGTCCACTCGACGTTGCTCTGTACACGGTCAAATATGGTGGTATGTGGAGTCTGCTGTACCAGGAGCAATGACTTCAGCTTGGGATGCAGCATGATTAGTTGGCACTATGCAAAGTAGGATGCTGGGACAACTTGCTCCCAACTCTTATGTGAGTCATACTTCCACCTGTTCTCTCCTGGGCCCTGAGTAGAGCTTTTAAAGGACACGGGGCCTACACTCTAGTTGGATCATGCACTGCCCTGGCTGCATGGCGCCCTTGAGCATTGTAATCAGGAGATCATGCGTGGCAATTATCCCTTGAGACCCTGCATGATAGATGGTGGCAGCAACTGTGTCTATTTGGCTGACGCACTAGACCCATGTCTATGGCATGCATCTTCCACATTGGGTTCACTCCTAGTGGTTGTGTCAGTCTTGGCATGTTGCCTCTTGTGTTTGTGGTGGATACTGGTTCTCCTTGCTTTGCTGGGTGTTTGGGTGACAGTCCAACCTTGTCTTTATGCCTTCGGTCTTCCAGATCCATTCTGCATGGTAAACTCAGGCAAGTGTGGACAATGCAAGGCTGGGGTAGGACCTGAGGTTCAGGTACCTAAGCTTAGGGCAGGTTGGACTTCCAGGGGGAATCTCCCTACCAATGCGCAAAAACAACACAAAGGGTGTCAATAAATGTAACTATGCCCGCCCTTCATTTTTTGCAGGGACCCATGCTCTGTCTGGTAGCGGTCTGAAGGTTGCTTGTAGGTTGGGTTTCACAACAATTTGGCCTAGGGAATTCTGACTTGATCACATGCCTAAATAGTGTCCACCTGCTTGCATGCCTCCTTTTGTGCATTCATGTCTGTATGCCTGCCTTTCTGTCTTCCTCCCTGGTGACTGATTGGCTGACTATCTGGATGGTGACTGCAGCTTGGAGGTGCTAGGCATAGAGTGTTCAGCCCATGGGAAAGTGGCTTGGTTGCTTGCATGCCTATCTGTTGCACGCATGAATACTTGCTTGTCAGTCTGCTTGAGCGCTTGGCCATTTTTCGACACAAGACAAGGGGGCTTTAAAACTATCATCAAATAAGAAGTAAAGGGTGCTACTTAATTTAACTATGCCTGCATTCTGTATTTGCAGGGACCATTGCTCTGTCTTCCCTCCAGTTTCTGATGTTTCCACTGTCACATGAGGCTTTTGGACAACAACGTAAGTGATAATAGTGAAGCTTGCTTGTAGGTTGCGGTTTCGCAACAATTGTGTGGCATAGCGAATTATGTCTTGATTCATGCCTAGGTGGTGCCCACGTGCATCTGTCTATGTTTGTGTCACTGTCTCTGCCATCGTCTCTGTAGCTGCATCTGTACTATGCCTCTGTCTATGTACTGCCCTTCATTGATCTCTAACGCATACCCTGCTCTGCACGTCACTGTCCTGCCCCTTGCCATCCTCCCTGCCCTTCATTGCTCTGTAAACGCAGGCCATGCCCAGCTAATCACCATCCTACCCCTATCCGTGCTCTCTGCCCTTCCTTGCTCTCTAACGCCTGCCCTGCTCTGCTCATCACTGTCATCTAGCCCTTTTGCCATTTATCCCTGCCCTGATGAGCCGAGCATGGCAGGCGATAGAGAGCAAGAGGGGCAGGGATACTGGCAATTGCCATTATCCATGCTCTTGGTTCTCAAATGCATGCATTACTATGCTCATCACTGAGGTCCTGCCCTTTGCCTTTGCTCCCTTCCCTTCCTTCCTCTTGAACGCATGCCCTTCTCTGATCATCACTTTCAGGCGTACTTTGCTCCCTTCCCTGCTTTGCTCTCTAACACATGCCCTGATCTGCTTATCGCATCCATGCCCCTTACCGTGCTCCTGCCATTCATTGCTCTATAATGCCTGCTCTGCTCTGTTTAGCACATGCCCTGCCCCTTGCCATGCTCCCTGCCATTGGTTGCTATGTAACACATGCCATGCTCTGCTCATCACCGACCGTCCTGCCCCTTGCATTGACCCTTGCCTTGGTTTACTCTCTAACGCATGCCCTGCTCTGCATGTCTACAGGGCAAATGATGGATGGAAATGCTACAACTGCAATGAAGATTTGTTTGCCACGAAAGGAACTACACATGCTGAAGATGGAAATATAAAATATAATCAGTGAAGATATATAGATGTATAGCTTTTTATTGGACGTTTCTTCTTGGTGGATATATAGGCCTATGTTTTCATAAGTAGATCAAATAGATAGCTGCCTGCAGGCTGCGTATAATACTTGTACTTGAACTTAATTAGCTACATGGTTCCAGCCAGCAATTTGCTGCTCGTCGTCTTTTGCTCGCTGTCTATCTATGGTTAATGGATATATAGGGAATATATGGGCTGTAGTGGATGTACATGTGTAAGGATGCTTACATAGATAAATAGGTAGATCAATAGGTTAATGGATGCATAGTTTATTATGTATGTAATCTATCTTCTCGAATCCTGGTGTAATTGAGAAATGCTCCTGACAAATATTCTGAAATGCGACCTCTCCGACCACCGTGCCCAAACCGCCCTGCAGGCGAAGTACAGGCGAAATGTCTCAAATAACGTACTTTTCGCCTCATTTACGTGCACAAGCCGCCGTGCGTGGCGAGGTGCAGGCGAAAAGTCTCAGAAGTCTGAGACTTTTCGGCGATAATCCGCCTTGGCGAAATGTAGGCGAAATGTCTCAGAAGTCTGAACATTTCGACGACAATCCGCCTTGGCTAAATGTAGGCGAAATGTCTCAGGATTTCCGAGCTAACAGGCGACTGCGGGTATAGGGCTTAGAAGTTATTAGTCATTAACTAGCTATGACTAATCGCGTACCCCGCGTGCGTTCCGCGTGCATTCCGCTGCGCTCGTACGCATTCACCGATCTGTCGACTTCCCCGAGTGGTTGGTCTATCACAGACAGGAGAATGGTGGGGCCCGCAGCCACTGGTCCAGTCCTCCTTCAAGTTCTTGCTGCTCCTACACCACTTGCGCCCTCACCCAAAACAGACGCACATGCCAGTCATTACATCCCCCTAATCTTGTGCCACTTGTCTGCACAGACAGGAGAATGATGGGGCCCACAGCCCACTGGTCCGGGTCTCGTTCAAGTTTTTTGCTGCTGACCGCTGGTCACTGCGGCTAGCACAGCTGCTTGTGCTCGCTACCGCCCGTACTGCTGGTGCGGCTCTTCTGGCAGCAGAGCGTCTTGCTACAGGTTGCTCTTCCTCGAGCGCCCTTCATGCAGAGTGCGGGCAGGCACAGCTGCTCTTGTTGGAGCTCATTTCACTTGCCCCAACTGCCCCTTGCTACTCTTGCTGCTCCTGCTGGTGCCTGGGTGCTCTTGAAGAGCGCTGCTGTCACTGCCCGACCATTATATGGGCCGCTGCTGCTGCGGCCGGAGATGATGGTGCGCTTGGAGCGCTCGTTGCCGTCATTGTTGCTCCAATTGAACTGGAGCACTGAAGGATACAGGGAGTGTTGATGAATGAGTGCTGGGTATGACCTGTCCCTGTGGGGTGCATACGGTGGCTGTGGTGCAGCCGTAACAGCTGCTGGTGCATCCACCATTGTAACTGCTGGTGCAACCACCGGAGCAGCCTGGTGGTGCAGCCGCCATATAGGAGCTGCTGGTGCAAGTGCCATAGGAGCTGCTGGTGGACTGCACCCATGTAACGGTGCGGAATAGGATGACTGGCCTGTTCGCTGCCGCAAAAAGCTGCCGGTTCAACAGCAAGGAGCTCCTCCGTTGATGACCGCCGCTGCTCCCTGAGCTGCTCCACTGGCTCGGCCTTTACAAACATGAGAGTAAGCAAAGACTAAATCATCCTTGAAGCTTGACGTAATCAGCTTTCTAGCTCTGCTGAATCCATACATGCATCCATTGGGGCACATAACCTCTGAATCTGCCATGCCAACTTTGACCTTCATTTTGTTTGCAGAGGGGGCCACCTCCATCTAAGCTGCTGTCACGCCTGTTATGCCAATGGCACCAGAAGTGGCTTTGAAAGTCCTGAGCACGAGCAGAGGTGAGATATATGGAAGTATGTCAGCAAGACGAGAAGGGGAGCAGGGCAGATAGACTGAGGGATTCTAGAGAGGTGAGGAAGGACCCCTAGCCTTTTGTTCGAGGTGAGGAATGGCAGGCCCGAAGAGTACGAAATCCTTGTATCCAGCAGTATTCACGAGCAAAGCGCAGGCAAGTCCGCAAGCAGTATTCGCGAGCAAAGCGGTTTATACAATCTGAATTCCTCTAATCCTCTTTGTGACTTGCCTGCGCTTTGCTCGTGAATACTGCTGGATACAAGGATTTCGTACTCTTCGGCACCTGCCATTCCTCACCTCGAACAAAAAGGCTAGGGGTCCTTCCTCACCTCTCTAGAATCCCTCAGTCTATTCTGCCTGCGTCCTTCTCGTCTTGCTGACATACTTCCTATATATCTCACCTCTGCTCGTGCTCAGGACTTTCAAACGCCACTTCTGGTGCCATTGGCATAACAGGCGTGACAGCAGCTTAGATGGATGGCCCCCTCTGCAAACAAAAATGAAGGTCAAATGTTGGCATGGCAGTTCAGAGGTATGTGCCCCAAATGGATGCATGTAATGGATTCAGCAGAGCTAGAAAGCTGATTACGTCAAGCTTCAAGGATGATTTAGTCTTTGCTTACTCTCATGTTATGTAAAGGCCGAGCCAGTGGAGCAGCTCAAGGGAGCAGCGGCGGTCATCAACGGAGGAGCTCCTGCTGTTGAACCCGGCAGCTTTTTTTGCGGCAGCGGAAGCAGGCCAGTCATCCTATTCCGCAGCGTACATGGGTGCAGTTCCACCAGCAGCTCCTATGGCACTTGCACCAGCAGCTCCTATGGCGGCTGCACACCAGCTGCTCGGTGGTTGCACCAGCAGTTACAATGGTGGATGCACCAGCAGCTGTTTACGGCTGCACCACAGCCACCGTATGCACCCCACAGGACAGGTCATACCCAGCACTCATCATCAACACTCCTGTATCCTTCAGTGCTCCAGTCCAATTGGACATAGCAACAATGACGGCAAAACGCAAACGAGCGCTCCAAGCGCACCATCATCTCCGGCCGCAGCAGCAGCGGCGGTGGCAGTGACAGCAGCGCTCTCAAGAGCACCCAGGGCACCAGCAGGAGCAGCAAGAGTAGCAAGGGCAGTTGGGGGCAGTGAAATGAGCTCCAACAAGAGCAGCTGTGCCTGCGCACTCTGCATGAAGGGCGCTCGAGGAAGAGCACCTGTAGCAAGACGCTCTGCTGCCAGAAGAGCCGCACCAGCAGTACGGGCGGTGCGAGCACAAGCAGCTGTGCTAGCCGCAGTGACCAGGGCAGCAGCAAAACTTGAACGAGACGGACCAGTGGCTGTGGGCCCCATCATTCTCCTGTCTGTGGCAAGACAAGTGGCACAAGCAGATTAGGGGGGATGTAATGACTGGCGTGCGTCTGTTTTTGGGAGGGCGCCAAGTGGTGTAGGAGCAGCAAGACTTGAAGGAAGACTGGACTAGTGGCTGCGGGCCCCACCATTCTCCTGTTGTGATAGACAACCACTCGGGAAGTCGACAGATCGGTGAATGCGTACGAGGCAGCGGAATGCAACGCGGAACGCACGCGGGTACGCGATTAGTCATAGCTAGTTAATGACTAATAACTTCTAAGCCCTATACCCGCCGTCGCCTGTAGCTTCGGAATCCTGAGACATTTCGCCTACATTTAGCCAAGGCGGATTGTCGTCGAAATGTCTCAGACTTCTGAGACATTTTTCGCCTACATTTCGCCAAGGCGGATTATCGCCGAAAAGTCCCTCAGACTTTCTGAGACTTTTCGCCTGCACCTCGCCACGCACGGCGGCTTGTGCACGTAAATGAGGCGAAAAGTACGTTATTTTGAGACATTTCGCCTGTACTTCGCCTGCAGGGCGGTTGGGCACGGTGGTCGAGAGGTCGCATTTCAGGAATATTTGTCAGGAGCATTTCTCAATTACACAGGATTCGAGAAGATAGATTACATACATAATAAACTATGCATCCATTAACCTATTGATCTACCTATTTATCTATGTAAGCATCCTTACACATGTACATCCACTACAGCCCATATATTCCCTATATATCCATTAACCATAGATAGACAGCGAGCAAAAGACGACGAGCAGCCAAAAATTGCTGGCTGGAACCATGTAGCTAATTAAAGTTCAAGTACAAGTTATTATACGGCAGCCTGCAGGCAGCTATCTATTTGTCTAACTTATGAAAACATAAGGCCTATATATCCACCAAGAAGAAACGTCCAATAAAAGCTATACATCTATATATCTTCACTGATTATATTTTATATTTCCATCATTCAGCATGTGTAGTTCCTTCGTGGCAACAATCTTCATTGCAGTTGTAGCATTTCCATCCATCATTTGCCCTGTAAGACATGCAGAGCCAGGGCATGGTTAGAGAGTAACCAAGGGCAGGGTCAATGGCAAGGGGCAGGACGGTGGGCGGTGATGAGCAGAGCATGGCATGTGTTACATAGCAACCAATGGCAGGGGAAGCATGGCAAGGGGCAGGCATGTGCTAAACAGAGCAGAGCAGGCATTATAGAGCAATGAATGCAGGGAGCACGGTAAGGGGCATGGATGCGATAAGCAGATCAGGGCATGTGTTTAGAGAGCAAAGCAGGGAAGGGAGCAAAGTACGCCTGAAAGTGATGATCAGAGAAGGGCATGCGTTCAAGAGGAAGGAAGGGAAAGGGGAGCAAGGCAAAGGGCAGGACCTCAGTGATGAGCATAGTAATGCAGGCATTTGAGAACCAAGAGCATGGATAATGGCAATTGCCAGTATCCTGCCCCTCTTTGCTCTCTATCGCCTGCCATGCTCGGCTTCATCAGGGCAGGGATAATGGCAAAAGGGCTAGATGACAGTGATGAGCAGAGCAGGGCAGGCGTTAGAGAGCAAGGAAGGGCAGAGAGCACGGATAGGGGTAGGATGGTGAATTAGCTGGGCATGGCCTGCGTTACAGAGCAATGAAGGGCAGGGAGGATGGCAAGGGGCAGGACAGTGACGTGCAGAGCAGGGTATGCGTTAGAGATCAATGAAAGGGCAGTACATAGACAGAGGCATAGTACAGATGCAGCTACAGAGACGATGGCAGAGACAGTGACACAAACATAGACAGATGCACGTGGGCACCACCTAGGCATGAATCAAGACATAATTCGCTATGCCACACAATTGTTGCGAAACCGCACCTACAAGCAAGCTTCACTTATCACTTACGTTGTTGTCCAAAAGCCTCATTGTGACAGTGGAACATCAGAAACTGGGAGGGAAGACAGAGCAATGGTCCCTGCAAATACAGAATGCAGGCATAGTTAAATTAAGTAGCACCCTTTACTTCTTATTTGATGATAGTTTAAAGCCCCCTTGTCTTGTGTCGAAAATGGCCAAGCGCTCAAGCAGACTGACAAGCAAGTATTCATGCGTGCAACAGATAGGCATGCAAGCAACCAAGCCACTTTTCCCATGGGCTGAACACTCTATGCCTAGCACCTCCAAGCTGCAGTCACCATCCAGATAGTCAGCCAATCAGTCAACCAGGGAGGAAGACAGAAAGGCAGGCATACAGACATGAATGCACAAAAGGAGGCATGCAAAGCAGGTGGACACTATTTAGGCATGTGATCAAGTCAGAATTCCCTAGGCCAAATTGTTGTGAAACCCAACTACAAGCAACCTTCAGACCGCTACCAGACAGAGCATGGGTCCCTGCAAAAATGAAGGGCGGGCATAGTTACATTTATTGACACCCTTTGTGTGTTTTTGCGCATTGGTAGGGAGATCCCCCTGGAAGTCCAACCTGCCCTAAGCTTAGGTACCTGAACCTCAGGTCCTACCCCAGCCTTGCATGTCCACACTTGCCTGAGTTTACCATGCAGAATGGATCTGGAAGACCGAGGCATAAAGACAAGGTTGGACTGTCACCCAACACCCAGCAAAGCAAGGAGAAACCAGTATCCACCACAACACAAGAGGCAACATGCCAAGACTGACACAACCACTAGGAGTGAACCCAATGTGAAGATGCATGCCATAGACATGGTCTAGTGCGTCAGCCAAATAGACACAGTGCTGCCACCATCTATCATGCAGGGTCCAAGGGATAATTGCCACGCATGATCTCCTGATACAATGCTCAAGGGCGCCATGCAGCCAGGGCAGTGCATGATCCAACTAGAGTGTAAGGCCCCGTGTCCTTAAAAGCTCTACTCAGGCCCAGAGAGAACAGGTGGAAGTATGACTCACATAAGAGTTGGGAGCAAGTTGTCCCAGCATCCTACTTTGCATAGTGCCAACTAATCATGCTGCCATCCCAAGCTGAAGTCATGCTCCTGGTACAGCAGACTCCACATACCACCATATTTGACCGTGTACAGAGCAACGTCGAGTGGACTGCCGAGATGCTGCAATTTATGCAGCTTAATTCATGCGGTGGCAGTACACCAGCGCCGACCGGGCTTTCCTGGTTAAGGAGTTGACGGACGCAAGGGCCGCTGGCTGCAAGATACCATGCCTCCAGCACTGACAACCTACACACAGATACACAGATACACAGATACCATGCCTCCAGCACTGAACAACCTACATAGACGGATGGTTGCGAGAATTAGCGGCACCGATGTAAGGGAATTTGTGTAAGGAGATAGGACCAGAGCATTTGTCAAATTTCAAAAACAATCTGACGCACTACTTTGCGCTTGTCCACGCGGAAGCGGAAGAGTATGTTGCGCATTAATACTGAAAAGAAAGTTGGAAAGAAAGGAGGGAATAAAGCAGGACGCCAGAAATATCAAGTAGCAACAAACACATGCTTTGGGCGAGGGAGGGAAGAATATGAGGTAGGAGTACGAGAGGTAGAAGGTTGGCGTGGCTAACCTTAGCCATATTGCAAAGGCTCTAATCGAACGGCCATTCGCCATGCCGCGTACAATCCGCCTTGGCTAAATGCACGTGAAAGGCTGGTGAAAGGTCACCCTGCGAAGACATCTATCAAAATTAGTAAGAGCACTGACACGTAATCGCAAGTCACACTAATATTTCTGTGTGACTTAGGCTTTCATCACAGTGATAAAATCGTCATGGTTTCGCCTTACAACAGCGCCATTTTCGACGCATGCAGCGAAAGCACATCGGTGACTTGAGGTGTCCATTTTCCCGAATGAAAAGCAATTCACCAACGCGTAGTTCGCGCTAGTACTTCGTTGCCTAATTGTTCATTCTATCTCGAATCGCTGGCAGAGCTTTGCAGGTTCGCGAGAATGACCCCTCGAAAAGGTTGCTCAACTAGACCCTCGAGCGACCAGAAAGTTGCATAGCTCTTTCGCGTATTAGAACTCAGTAGTTAACGTGCGATCGAGGAGCTTATTGGTCACGCTTCAGTCTACGATAAAGTTCTGGGTTGTCTGTCGGGATCGCTGGTTTGAGGTGAGCCGAGACATTTCGTCCACTGTACGCCTACATTTCTCTGTAGTTCCGCTGGCAAATCGTGTCTTTCGCCTACATTTAGCCGAAATTGGTCACTTCCCGAGCTGAACTAAGTGGCATAAGATTAGGGATGATGTGATGGCTGGTGTGCGTCTTTTTGCAGAGGGCACCTCGTGTGTAGGAGCTTAGTCCTGCACTTGTGTGTTTGAAAGTGTGCGTGTTTTTAAAAGTGTGGCAAGTTTTTTGTGCGTGCTTGTGTGTGTGAGAGAGGGCAGGGGTAGTCCATGTATGGGCGCCTCCTCACAAGTCATGGCTTGGGGCCTACTTGACCGCCTGATTAGCAAATCGATGAACACATCTGTCAAACTACTGTCCAATCATGATTGGTTGATGGATTGGTTGAATGTCTCATTCAATAGTTGATTGACTGATTGACTGACTCATCAATCGATTGATTGGCATTAATGTGTCTGCCTTTTTAGCTACGAGTAAATGTAAAAGTGTGAAACCAACCACTGATTGGTGACCATTGATTGGTTCACACTTCAAGTAAACACTGATTGGCTCTTTTATAGTGTCTGTTCCTACCAGTACATTTAATAAGTGTGAAAACGTTAACCACTGACTGGGACCAATAGACTGTTCCACCTTCAAGTATACTGTTAGCAGAACGGGTTCTGTTTCACAGGCCACGCCCTATGCTCAACAGTCAGCCAAGATAGTAACTTATTTCCAGGCACAGCGCAGGTTAGATGGTTAATCATTCAGCACGTGAGTTGTGAATGCTCCTTGTTGACTCATGATCAATTCCAGGCTTATCCTTTGTTTCATTATTTTCTATTCCCAGCACAACGTTGAGAGATTCTAGCGAGGTTTTCGAGGAGCACGATATATGTTTTGTCTTGTTGGCAGATCAAGTTGGCTAAGATTATAGGCGATCTTATATAGGGCTCTAACAGTCGTGGTCCAATTTGCGCCTTCTGAAGTCTTCTTGTACCAGTTTTATATTATTATCTTTTTGGTGAAACCACGTCTGTTTTGACCATTTGACTGTTTTCACATCGAAATTTTTATTCGATTGCCCTATTGTGTTTCTGCCCTACCGTTAAATTCAAGTGTTGAAATCAACCTCTTATTGTGTTTCTCATTGTAGAGTTCACTATCTTCAAGTATTATTTGTGTTCTGGCAGAAACGTTTGTTCACAGCCACGCCTATTTTGCTATACAGTTCAGTCGAGATAGCTTTTGTCCCTAGTAGCGCAGGTTTAGATGGTTATGTATTTCTAGTCTGGGAATGTGTAATGCCCTGTTCGCATGATCGTTAGTCCAGTGCTTTAATTACTTTTCTCATCTTATACCCAGCACAACTTCTAGATTTTCAGCTAGTTTGAGTCAGCTCGATAGTATCGTTTGTCGTGTCAAGGCAAGTGGCACAGATGTATAATGCTGACGTGTCACTGCACATGGCTTGGAGTCATCATGTCAAGTGAGTGCCCCACCATTCTCCTGTTGTTGCAACAAGTGCCACAGATTATGTAGGGCCTGATGTGATGGCTTGTGTGTGTTTGTTTTGGAGGGCCGCCTTCTGTGGTTTCAGGTACTGGTCTTCCTTGTATTATTGATGTGTTGTTTGAATTGTTGTCATGCTTAATTTTTTTGGTTCTTTTTTTTTTTGTTTTTTTTTTTTTTTTTGGTTTTTTTTTTGTGCTTGTTGTGTTGTGTCAGTGGTTTGGAGGGTAGTGTAGTCCTATTTATGTGCGCCTTCTTTCTTCATTCTGAGCTGTGATCGAGTTGTTTTCTCTTCTAATAATTTAAGTATGAGTGTTAGTAGGATAGCTCTACCATTTCTAGCTATTCGAGTTTGTTATCGATAGGTCTCCTCTCGTCTATCGCGTTACATCCATGGTTATTTTCTGTCTAGGTTTTGAGAAGTTCTCGGTGGAAGATGTTGCATGTTCTGGGAATAATATATAGCCAGTAGTGCTCGATGCCTTCCAGTTTCCAGTCACTATAAATTGTGATCATTCGTATATTCATCTGGAGTCCTAGGATTTCATTTTTAAATTAATATTGCTGCTGCCGCATGTATGTGTATTTCAAAACACGACGAACTAAATGGCATACTTGATATGTACGAGTGCGGTACGTAGTACTCATACATATGTAGAGCACCTCGGCGTTCCCCCCCCCCACCACCCCCCACCCTTTTGCTGATACTCATCCACCCTAGGTATATATCCAATATACAGCAGGAATACACACATGCGATCACTGGTTCCTTTTGGGGCTATTCGCGATTCTACTTCTATGCAGCTTATTTCACCACATTTGTGCCACAACTATTAAGTTGGCTGCTAGCGCCGCAACTAGCATGACAGCATTCCTATTACAAGCGTATCTTTGTCTCGACTCAGTCGCTGCTTAATGGAGCTGGGGAAGCTGCTTCACAATGCACCTAGCCTACAAAACAGTGCATCACTGGATTGCGTTTGATTTTGCATGATTACCTATCTGTCGACTTTGATAAACTCGGGATGACAGTTGTCTTACCAAATAACACCATGTAATAGCTTCTACAGCCAAACCACCGTAATTAATGATCGTCCTCAGCAGTCTTCAAGCACCCTTTTCTACACCCTGCGCTCATGCAAATATGTGGGTTCTTCCGGCAACCTATAATCTGGCCAAATATAAGGTGGCCGATAGGAATCTCCCTCAAATCTTGCAGTAAACAAAGTAGCCATCGTATAAAAAACGCTTATAAAGTGCAAGAACAGCAATATAAGCTTCTAAACTACGGACAGACTACGACTACTTCTCCACTTGGCGAACGTTGCTCACACTACTTGTGTTCACTGTCAAAAGCAGTTGGCTCAAACGTGAAGGGCGTTCCGGCTGTCTGGCTTCTCTGCCAAGTTCCTACTGCAACTGATGAACTATTGCACTACGAGTACTTCTGGCTTTTGCCAGGTTCCTACTGGCTAGTGTCTACCTTGATTAACTAGCAGGATTTCTTTCAAAATCTGAAACAAGTGGGTTTTTCTACTTTTTCCTTATCATTGCTAAATATGACACAAATTTCTGCAAAAGCAAAAACAATTAGTTGCGGGCCCAATTTTGAGGTCGAATTTCTAGGATTGAATAAAATCGGCTGTCATTCACACACAGTTATACCCACCCACCAACACATATGTGGCTTGAACCCTTGTGTCTGCATGGGGGGGGGGGGGTGGGAGGGGGGTAAGTCTGCATGAGCCGCTGCTCACTATGGCTCTTGTCGTTAGCCGGTAGATGGTGCAAGTCCAGCATGGATTATATAATTTCCCATTAAGGCCCCTGGAGAGCATCCCGAATGAATTTTGCAGAGTTCTGCATTGATTTTGATTTTAATCAATTCTTTTAATTTAATTTAATACAATATAATTTGAGTTATTTGAATTGAATTTGATTGCAATTTCATTTAATTGACTTGACATTTACGTGAATTAAATTCATTATAATTTAATTTAATTTATCCATTTGATGGCGATTATATGATTTGGAATTTGAAGTGAATATATAGTTAATCGATGATTCGATGGATGTACTCATTGGTTGACAAAACGAAGTAACGAAAGGGGAACCATTTTCAAGGGTTGGTGATTTGTAAGCAGTATTGAACGTGACTGGACTGTTTATGCAACTGCACATGTGTAGATCGGTTTGTTTCAAGAATTTGATGCACAGAAAATGAGATCCAATCAGAAGTTCTGCGTTGATTATAAGTAAATTAACAGCTATTGCTTGTTTGGCTGGGCTGGGGGGAGACGTTACGTGGCCACGTGGCGGATCTTGGCTGCCGCGTCTTCCGATCCACCAGGCCGCCTCCGATCCTAGGTCTGTGCGCAAGCACCAAGGTCGCTTATCACTCTGGTACGGCCCTTAACGGAAAACGCGCAAAACAATTGAGTGGACGCATTAAAGAGTATTGCCTCGACTCGCGTAAACAAAGGGTATTTTCGCAATGCGTTTTGGGAATTCAGTTGAGATCCAGTGGATGAGATTGACGACTGTTGGCGTGCGCCGTGGCCTTAGTTGCGTGGCTTGATCTCCGTGGGCCCACCCCACCCACTGTGACGAGGGTATGGGTGAGGCGTGGTGAGCTCCGGTCATTATAGCGCTCAAGTAGCCCCAAGTGAAGGAACATTTCATGGATTTTGTTTCTAAAATGTTTTTGCCTCGGATTTTTTTTAGAACATTTATAAACCCAAACGTACACCGTTATATATATGAGCCACATGTATACCTGGCTGGCATGCCAGATTGTGGTGCACTGTCAATACCTGTTCGCATAGTTCGCCGTAGGCATTTTGTAACAAAGTTGTCAGCACCACCAACTGCCAACCTTGCTACCAAAACGGGAAAGCTAAAACCCACCAACTTGTACCATAATGGCCCACGAACTAAGCGAAAACAGGTCCTAACAGTGCACCACCATCACATGCTTTGCAGATGATTTACTAACGGAAGCCCCGAATTAGGCCCCCGCATCACGACGAATTCCACCGCAAACAACCGGATACAGCGGGATTCAAGATTCGAACTTTTCCCAATGCTTGTCGTTCTTCGTCTCAGCCTGACTGAACAAGTTAGTATTTGGGTTCAAGCAGGTATCAGTTCATACAGCATGAAACTTACTATTTACGCGTTTAGATCAGTGCGTGCCATGGAGCTCCTCGTAGCCCGCGCCATTTCCTTGTCGAAGTCTTTTTTTACTTTTTAGATCCCCCTGGATCCCACGACGATCAGTGAGAAAAACTCGCCATCGATAGGAGTGTTGGATCCATGTACGCATAAGGGGCTCGTAAAACAAAGATTATGTGCATGATTTCAGATTGAAAACTCGCGCGAGCAGCAAACATCCTGGCTGCAGCCATGTAACCAAGTTCAAGTTTAGAGTGATGCGATCGATGCAGGCCCCTGGATCGATGCGCGTAGGTGACCTCGTCATGATACGGGTTTCCGGGACGTGCTGTGCCCCTGGCCAGCTGGCCCTACCCCCCCCCCCCCCCCCCCCCCCACCCCCCCCCCCCCCCCCCTGACTGACTACCACCGCGCATTATGGGTATCTCTCTTCTGACCTCCTCCTTTTTCCTCCTCCTAGTTACCTGTCGATCGCCTACATATCTCAAACCGTTTTTGCGACCTTTCGCCTGCCTTAACTGCCCAGTACTTCCTCGTTATTTCTCTTCCTTATTCGTCTCCACTGTAACTTTTTACTCTATCATTATTATATAAAAAAAAACTCATACCCGGTGTTAGGTCTCACCACAAGTGCCTGACAAATCCCTCAACCACCACTCAATTTAAATAAATGCGTGGCCAAGTCGGCCAGTTAATGATTGCGTCGCAGCACGCAGGCTTTACCCAATTGGGTTTTTGCGTCTCAGGCAGCAGAGCTGCTGAGCGTCCTCTGAAGTACTTAGTCGTGCCCTCATGGGTAACTCGTGAGTATCTGCATCCGGGGTAGTTTTTTTTAATTTGAACTTGAACCTTATTACATGGCTCGGCCCTCCAGGCTGCTCACATTCTTCCAGAGATGAACAGCTAACCATCACGGATCACGTTCAGGATAATGATTTTAACTTTGTTCAATACTTAAATGCTCCAGCTTCTAAGCTGCACACCAGTCTCGCAGAAGAAGAACTGACCATCACATTCAAGGCACTAACAACTCGAGCTTGGAACAAGCCTCCGCCTTTTTAAGACTGCTCGTAGTCTTCGGCAGTAAAACTTGGGAATAATAGAGACGAGATCGAAGGGAGTTTGTCCCGAAACAAGGGTGATAAAATAATAATATTTATCCATAGCCGGGCTTGAAGCTGATGTGCAATTGCAAGCTCAAAAAACATTAATTTGTTGTCGGCCAAATTACAAGATGAGAAATGAATACGCGACTGCATATGTGTATATATTTTACAGTCCAGGGTAGCCAAATAGTGTGAATTCCGGAGTTATGTGCAAAGCACAGACGAGGGAAGACGGTAAGGATAAGATCTTTACAGTTACTAGATAAGCATCGATCAATGCCCGCTAGGGAAGTACTGGATGCCCGGTACCTTCATGGTACCGGCATCAGTGTCCTGGCCATAGCTGGCAGCGCACGCACAGCTTAGCAGTACACTGCAACAGGGAGGAGTCCTCAAAGCACAGCTCTTAAGTCACTCTAGGTGACCGGTAAACCGTTGAAAACAACAGTCTCTATCATCAGAGTCAACATCTATTACTAATCCTGGGCACCCCTGTCCCTTTAAACGTAGTGTAAATCCGCAGTTTGTCTAACCTGTCTCCCGTGGGAATACCGGAACGGAGGACTTGAAATTGAAGAATGGTGAGCAGCCCAGATATTAGGCTGGAATGAAAAACTATGTAGCCAATCTAGCAGTCCATCTATACATCTGTTTATCGCCACCAGGGATCACAAGCCATACATAGTGTCACATGCTTGTGTGACAAGAGTTACGACCACTAGCTGTGCTGTCGATCATCAATCAGTCTCACGACAAAGGCGAGAATCGATAGAGATCTAAGAGGTAGTCATTACATCACGCAAGTATAATATCGAAGTAAAGAAAAGTCCGAGTACCAGACAATAACTTTACCTGGTAATAATTTTGTTTTACTGTGGAAGACGGCGAGCACGCCAAATTGCTGGCTGAAGCTATGTAACACCAAGCGTATCGAAGTTCAGAGTACACCTAAAAATATACCCGTGGATAGACCATAAGGGTTACGGCAGTTGACGCTATGTATACTAACTTTAACTGACACATACTCTGAAAACAGCTGTAGACAACCACGAATCCTGTCACTTCACCCTGTGGCAAAAATACGGTAGCATACTGTCTAAATACGCACATCAAGAGTGCGCACGAACTCTTTTGTAGGAAGTGGCAACGCCATTCGACTGAATCCTCAGTGTTGCTGGTTAAAGTGTCGGGAGACCCACCTCCTGGGGTGATAATCCTTTCTCAACTAAAAAATACATAAAACAATAGCATGATAGCATCTATACAACTACCAAACTAGGATCAAAGCCATGTCCATCTATGCCACGCCAGGTGAAATCTGGCGAAGCCTCCATTCTAGCTTCACGCTCTCGCAGCTTGCTCTCCGTGGTATTTGTTTTTCATAGCTCTCAACCCCTTCAGCCCCCGACTCTAGCTCCCAACTACAAGAGTGAACATCATGACCCAGTCAAGCATGTGTGTATGTATGTATGTTTTGTGTGTATGTATGTATGTATTGTATGTATGTGTGTATGTATGTATGTATGTAGTATGATTGTTATGTATGTATGTATGTACTAGTACGATAGCCAACAGTGTTGGCGTGTCACCCCCCACCCAGGCCTCATGCGGTCCTAGATGTCTGGTCTGGCGTTACATAACGGTAACGCCCTTGTATCCCCCCCCTCCCCCCCCCTCCCTTACCACAGACAGTCAAGAAAATCAGCCATCTCAGCCCTTGCTCGACGCTCCCCTGCCTCTCCCCCCAAACCCCCCCCACACACACACACTTCCTTCTCCCTACCTATTCCCCTTTCTGCTGCAGGTGTAGGCCTCCACCCTGTCATACACCACATTACCATCCCCCCCCCCCCATTCTGACCTCTCCTCCTACCCCTCACCCACCCTCATCCAACACGCACTCTCTGGCTATCACCTTACCCCCCACCACCCCTCCCTTCCCACCAACCACCAGCACGCGACACCACCAGATTTTCTTTATCTCCCTACCTCGTACCGCTTCACTTCACCTCTGGTGGGATTCAATCGTGCAGAAAGAGGACCCGCTGTGCTTCGAACCTACAACATTGCGAGCGCTCAGATTCCTGATCGCCCCGAGACACGGGACCGGTGCAATGCATGGTTACAAACCTGCAGCTTCGTCTTCTCGTACAGTGCCCCAGTCGAGACTCGGTCAACTCATAACAGCAAAAATCGCAGCAACGTACTTCATGCTTATATACAACGAAAAGAGCTTGCAAGAGTGGGATGGTCGTGGCAAAGCGCGAGAGTTCCAGGTGGCGAATGGCCATGCGATCTGAACAAAGGTTGTATAATCGCAAACTGGTTGCCAATCACTTACGAATGTGAAATGCGATGGCATGGCAAAAATTGCGCATGCGTGAGATGAATGTGGAACGCTCGCAGACGGAGAAATAAAGGCATAGCATCACGATATGAAGGTCTGGCTTGATTATGAATCTGCATAACTCCTCAGGCTGGGCAGCATAGTCTTGGAACCGCCTGGATTGGTTACCAGCTTCGTGTTCCTCCTCAGGCACGGTAAGCTCGTTCCTGACTCCTTGCGAGATTAACCTAGCATGACGTAGCGCTCAGCCAGCGCGGGCATCACGTCGACGCTTGTCTGGTCTATTTCCCCATGTGTCTTCCTTCCTGCTCTGGACAAGCTCGCTTTGAGACGCTGGCTGGCGTGTTGCGGGCCTCCTGCCCATTAGGACCCGTGCCATGCATCACTGGGGGAAGTGGATCGCCAAATATCCTGAAGACACTGAAAGCTATTATTCCGAGCGCCCCATGCAAAGCCATAATGAGGGTCGGCTGGTGACGCTCCGAGTAGAGGATCTTCTGATTCTAAATGTCTTGCCTTCATAGTATCGGAGGCAAGTTGTGGACTGTGCTATGAGCGCGCGCGCTTAGCTTAGGAATCTGCAGTTTTGGTATTGAAATTCGCTAGGCGGGGAGTTGCTAGTTGGGTGAACGAAAAGTCCGGTTGCAAGTCGGTACACTTCGCACGCCCATGGCACGTGGTCACGCGATGATGACACACCACGACCACCACGACCGTGATTTCTTTATATATAATAGATGCCCCATGTAGTTGTATTGTATGTATGTATGTATGTATGATGTATGTATGAGTTTGTAGTATGTATTATGTATGTATGGTATGTATGTAATGACTAGTACGTAGCCCGTGTGGCCGGTGGGCACACCTACTCTCACTCTCAAGACCCCCCCCCCCCAATGCCCAGTTATCTCCCCCACCCCACCCCCACCCCAACCCCACAGACATACTCCCTTACTCTTCCTGAACATATTTCTGACTTTATCCATCCTTATTCCCTTCCCCCACCACAGCAATACCCACCAGCCCCACCCTCTCCACCACTCCATCCCCCCCTCCCTCATACAGCGCACCCCACCAGCACCACACATACTCCGTATCTGCACTCCTCCACTAGTCAGCTGTGGGCTTTGCATTAGCTGAAAGGCATTACGGCGACGAAGAGCATCGACAACGTTTGCGCATCATCCGACTCCGCTAAAAAGCATCGGAGAACCTGCTTCCCTGCCACCTCAGCTGTGATCGATAGTCGACCCCACTGAAAAAGTCGAATCCTGCGCAATACGTCCAAACTGTACATAAATAAAGCTTCTTCTTAGCGATGCATGTATTCAGTTTGGACGAAGAACATCCTGTTCACCGCAAACTGCTCCCGAAATCAACTCGCATCATTGAGAGACCTTGGAACATCGCTAGGTTCATCCATTTCAACTTTGCCGCGTGCTCGCTATAGCACAATTCACAGCCCCGACCGACTCATAAGTTTCTCGTTGCAGTGGGAAAGAAGTTGCAGTCAAGTTGCTGATTTAGATGTTCAGTCAAGTTAGGGCGAGAAATGTCAGCGAGATTTTCATTCGGTCAAATTGATGCGTAATTGCTATGGCACAATGCGGTGCGACATGTTTCTCAATACAGTCCGGAAGAACTTGCATGTCAAGTTTGTGACATGGGCATGGAGCGATTCGACAAATTCCTGACAGTCGCTGAACTCACCAACGTCACTCCCTTTTGTGCGCAGCGACAGGCTCTTGACGCAAGGGAAAGGGTTCTTGCAGAGATGCAGCGGAAAAAAGCTTGTAGGAAGACGAACATGTAGCGCGACCGCGAAATCAGGTTGGTATGAAACCTCAGCGGCGAAAAGAGAAAATCGGGCGCGGATGCGCAACCAGGTATAATACGCAGGAGGCGATGCGTTGCATAAAGCAGAATTCGCAGGAGCCAAATCAGCAGAAGTTGAAGCAGGAGGATTAAAACGTGAATTGGCTGAGCGGAACATGGCGGCGCGAAATGGCTGGGCGGGAAGTCGGTTAAGTCGGCTTACGCCGATGACACCACACGGACCACACGACCACGACCCATGAATTTATTTATATATATAGATGTATGTATGTAGTATGTGTGTAAATGATGTATGTATGTAAGTCAATGTATGTATGTAATAGTATGTATGTATGTATGTATACTGTAATGTATGTATGTAATGTATGTATGTATGTATATGTATGTATGTATGTGATGTAGCATGCATTCTGTTATGTAGGTTACCCCCCCAATCCCCACCCCCACCCCAATCTCCCACCCACCACCACAACCCACCGCACCCACACTGACACAAAACAATTTGAAGTGTTCTGAAGTGCTGTGACCGATACACATGAATGGATGAACTTTAACAAAGCTTCAAGAGTTGAACCTTTGGAGATTTAGAACAGAACTAAGTCCGCAAGTGTTATACTTTGCAAAGCTGGAAAGTGAAAGTTGAAAGCAATGCTATTTGAATCAATAACAAAGCTTAAGCAGATGATTTGTTTAGTGGTTGAAGTGTTGAGCCTTTTACCTTTCATTTCTGCCAGGAGTTGCGCAAACTGTTTTAGTGGCGGCCCCTGCACACACCACAGGCCTCCTTGCGCCCCTCTCATCATCCTCCGTCAAACGCAACATGCAGAACAAAGATACATCGCCAAGCATTCCCAAAGCCAGCCAACAAGATCGCTAGAAAGCCTGCGCAAGTGAAAGGTGGTGTACGGGGTTGTTGGCTATCCTGTCCTTACTAACTATATTAGAGTTATATACGTTCGTCTGAAAGGAGTTGCCAACAAGGCGACTTGCTGATGAACGCTGCCCGCAATGAAAATGTCGCATACAGCGTGTTTGATTGGCTATCGCTGTTTCGAATCATGTTCATAACTAATTATACTTAGATGGTACGGTATGTCCCTGTTTTAGATCTGAAAGGGAGTGCATGAAGATCGCTAGAACGCTGCGCAAGTGAAATGTGCGTATGGGTTTTGTTGGCTGTCTGTCTATACTCATTAATTGAGTACGGTATTGTTGCTGTTTGCTCTGAAACGGAAGTTGGCAAATGAAGGATGGCTATGAACACTTTGTGGTGCCGTAGCCGTGTGATGAAAAATACACACCCAGAAAGTACACAACTAAGCCAACAAGTATTAAAGGTGAACGTATATAGTTCAACCCCATCGAATTGTGGTGTTAGGTTTGTTGGCTGCTCCTGTTCTTCTAAGTTTATTTGAGATGCCATATGTACTCGCTTCTGAAGGAGTGGCCAATGAAGATGGATATGAACCTGTCTCTCTCTCTGAAAGGTGGCATACAGATGTTGGCAATCCTGTTCTTACTCATTATATTTGAGCGTCACCGTATGTACTGATCGTCTGAAAGGGTGCAATGAAGGATGGGCTAATGACCCGGCGCAAGTTGAAGTGGCATTACGGGTTTGTGTGCCTATCCTGTTCCCCACCAAATCAGATTGAGCTATGCACAAGAAATGTTCATCTGAAAAGGAGTGGAATGAATGATAGCTATGAACCCTTGCGTAGATGAAAGTTGATTGGCTTATCCTGTTTTTACAAATTAGTTTAGGGTATGAACTGTTCCTGAGAAAGGAGTGAATATGAAAGATAACTCTGGACGCTACGCAGGATGAAATGTGGCTGTTGGTTTGTTGGCTTTCCTGTTCTCCCTAATTGCCACTTGACTACTCTCAGGATATATACTAAAATACAGTTTTCCTAAATGCATTGCCATGAATACGCAGTGCTATGACGCGCGCAGGTGAAATAGTGCGTAGCACTAAGATTCGTTAGGCTATCCTTGTTTCACAAATTAGGTTTGGGGTATGTTACTGTTCACTGTATGAAAAGAGTGGCAATGAAGACGGCAATGGACGCTGTTCATGCTGAAAAGAGTGCCAATGAAGGATGGCAATGGACGCTGTTTTATGTAAGAAGAGTGCAATGAAGGATGCCATATTGGACGCTGTTATGTGAAAGAGATGGCAATGAGGATGGATATGGGACGCTGTTTTATGTGGAAAAGAGTGCAATGAAGGATGCTATGACCGTTCATGTGAAAAGAGTGGCAATTTGAAGGATGGCTATGCGACGCTGATTTAGGTGAAAAGTAGTGCAATGAAGCGATGGCTATGAGGACGCTATTTAGTGAAAAAAGATGGCAATGAAGGATGGCTATGGACGCTGTTTATGTAAAAAGAGTGGCAATGAGGATGCAAATGGACGCTGTTTAATGTGAAAAGAGTGGCAATGAAGGATGGCAATGGACTCGTGTTTATGTAAAAGAGTGGCAATGAAGGATGGATAATGACGCTTTTTTATGTGAAAAAGAGTGGCAATGAAGGATGGCTATGGACGCTGTTATGTGAAAAGAGTGCAGATGAAGGATGGCTATGGACGTCTGACCCTTATGCTGAAAAAGTATTGCAATGAAGGATAGCTGATGGAACGTGTTTATGGAAAAGATTGGCAATGAAGGTGATGGCTATGATGCTGTTTATGTTGAAAAGAGTGCAAGAAGGAGGCTATGGAACGCTGTTTATGTGAAAAGAGTGGCAAATGATAGGATGGCTATGGACGCTGTTTATGTGAAAAGCAGTGCAATGAAGGATGGATAGGGACGCTGTTTATGCTGAAAAGAGTGGCAATGAAGGATGGATATGGACGCTGTTTGTATGTGAAAAAGTGGCAATGAAGGATGGATTATGGACGCTGATTATGTGGAAAAGAGTTGCAATGAAGGATGGCTAGGACGTGTTTATGTGGAAAAAAAGAGTGCAATGAAGGATGAGCTATGGACGCGTGTTTATGTTATGAAAAGAGTGGCAATGAAGGATGGATAGGGACGCTGTTTAGTGAACAAGAGTGGCAATTGAGAGGATCGGCTATGGACGCTGTTATGCTGAAAAGCGAGTGGCAATGAAGATGGATAGGGACGCTGTTATGTGAAAGAGTGCAATGAAGGATGGATATGACCTGTTTATTTGAAAAAGATGGCAATGAAGAATGGATATGGACGACTGTTTATGTGAAAAGAGTGGCAAATAAGATGATATGACGCCCTGTTTATGCTGAAAAGCAGTGCAATGAAGGATGGCTTATGGACCGCTGTTTATGTTGAAAAAGTGCATGAAGGATGGCTATGACGCTGCAATGTGAAAAGAGTGGCAATGAAGGATGGATATGGACGCTGTTTATTGAAATAAGAGTGGCTAATGAAGGAGAATGCCTATGGATGACTGTTTATGTGTAAAAAGAGTGCAATGAAGAGGATGGCTATGGCACGCTGTTTATGTGAAAGAGTGCAATGAAGGATGGATGATGGACGCTGTTATGTGAAAAGAGGTGGCAATTAAGGATGGATGATGGACGTGTTTATGTGAAAAGAGTGCAATAAGAGGATATGTGACGCTGTTATGTGAAAAGAGTGGCCCAATGAAGGATGGATATGCACGCTGTTTATGTGAAAAGAGCTGGCAATGAAGGATGGCTAAGGACCTGGTTTAATGCTGAAAAGAGTGGCAATGAAGATGGCGATGGAACGCTGTTTATGTGAAAAAGATGCAATGCAAGGATGGCTATGGACGCTGTTTATGTGAAAAGAGAGTGCAATGAAGGATAGATTAGCGAAGCTGTTTATGTTGAAAAGAGGTGGCAAAATGAAGGATGCTAATGGACGCTGTTTATGTGAAAAGAAGTGGACAATGAAGGATGGTCATGACGCTGATTATGTGAAAAGAGTTGCAATGAAGATATGGCTATAGGACGCTCGTTTATGTTGAAAGACTGGCCAATAAGATGCTATGGACCTGTTTATTGTGAAAGAGTGGCAATGAAGGATGGCTATGGATGCTGTTTATGGGAAAAGAGTTGCATGAAGGATGCAAGACGCGTGTTATGTGATAAAGAGTGCAATGAAGGCAGCCCTTATGGACGCTGCTTAGCTGAAAGAAGTGCAATGAAGGATGGGCAAGCATGCGACGCCTGTTTTATGTGAAAGAGTGCAATGAAGGATGATATGGGACCCGCTGTTTAGTAAAAGATGGCAATGAAGGATGACTATGAGACGCGTTTATGTAGAAGAGAGTGGCCAATGAAGGATGCTATGGACGCGTTTATGTGAAAAGAGGGCCAATGAAGGAATGGCTATGGACGGCTGTTTATGTGAAAAGAGTAGTCAATGAAGGATGGCAATGGATGCATGTTTAGCTGAAAAGAGTGGCCCAATGAAGGATGGCTATGGACGGCGTTTATGTGAATAAGAAAGTGCCAAAAAGAATGTGCTATGACCTGTTTATGTGAAAAGAGTGCAATGAAGGAATGCGATATGGACGTCTGTTTATGATGAAAAGAGTGGCAATGAAGGAGGATTAATGACGCTGTTATGTCGAAAAGAGTAGCAATGAAGGATGCGGCTATGACGCTTTTATGTGAAAGAGTGCAAGGAAGAGGATGGCTATGGACGCTGTTAAATGTGAAAAATGAGTGCGCAATAAGATGGACTATGGACGCGTTATGTTGAAAGAGTGCAATGAAGGATAGGCAAAGTTGGACGCTGTTTCATGTGAAAAGAGTGGCAATGAAGGAGGCTATGGACGCTGTTTATGTGAAAGAGTGGCAATGGAAGGATGGCTATGGACCTGTTTATGTTGAAAGTGTGCAATGAAAGATGAGATAATGGACGCTGTTAATGTGAAAGAGTGGCAATGAAGGATGGCTATGACCGCTCGTGTCATGTGAAAATAAGATGGCAACGAAGGAGGATAGGGACGTGTTTATGTGAAAAGAGTGGCAATGAAAGGAATGGCTATGGACGCTGTTTATGTGAAAAGAGTCAATGAAGGTAGGATATGGACGCTGTTTATGTAAAAAAGTGGCAATGAAAAAGGGGGATGGCGCTATGGACGCTGTTTATGTGAAAAGAGCTTGGCAATGAAGGAGGGCTGATGGACGCTGTTTATGTGAAAGAGTGCAATGAAGGAGTGCTACTAGTGGACGCTGTTTATGTGAAAAGAGTGGCAAGAAGTGAGGCCTATGGATGCTGTCATTATGTGGAAAGAGTGCAATTGAAGGATGCTATGCGCTGTTTATGTGAAAAGAGGGCAAATGAAGGATAGGCTAGACGCTGTTTATGTGAAAAGAGTGGCAAATGAAGATGGATATGAATGCTGGTTTAATGTGAAAAGCAGTGCCAATGAAGGATGGCTCATGTACGCTGTTTATGTGAAAAGAGTGGGCAATGAAGGATGGATATGACGCTGTTTAGGTGATAAAGAAGTGGGCCAATGAAGGATGGCTATAGGACCGCTGTTTATTGCTGAAAAGAGGTTCAATGAAGGATGGCAATGGGACGGTGTTATGTGAAAAAGCAGTGGCAATGGAAGATGCTATGGACGCTGTTTATGCATGAAAAGAGTGGCAATGAAGGATGGCTATGGACGCGTTTATGTGAAAAGGAGTGCAATGAAGGATGGATATGGACCGCTGTTTATGTGAAAAGAGTGCGCAATGAAGGATGGCTATGAGACCCTGTTTATGTGAAAAGCGAGTGCAATGAAAGATGCGCTAAAATGACGCTGTTATGTGAAAAGAGTGGCAATGAAGGATGGCTAATGGACGCTGTTTATGTTGAAAAAGAGTTGCAATGAAGGCATGGCTATGGACGCTATTTTATGTGAAATGTGGCGAAACAATTTTGTTGCGATATCCTGTTCCAAACAAATTTATATTTCAGGCCTACCGTAGTAATATTCGTTCTGGAAGAAGCATGAAGGCATGGCTATGAACGCTGCCCAAGTGAAAGGTGGCATGAACAGTTTGTTGCTATCCCGTCCTCACAATCAGATTTGAGGTATGCACTGTTCGTCTGAAAAAGAGTGCTAAGAAGAGATGGCTATG
>JAJSRW010001895.1:0-27310 GCA_022414725.1 Microglena sp. YARC
TACACTGCATTATTTTAATGCTAACTATTCAAAATTATTTGATACCGTACTTCCTTTAAAGTTCAATAGACTTAGATATTGAATTCAGGGATTGCTTTGGAATCATATGATCAAAGACGGTCAATCAATGTAATAAAACATGTTGCTAATAACATACCCATAGACTGTCTAACATAGGGAAGAATGGTTTTCCTGGATTGTCATAGTGTACCCATTGTGATCAGTTCCGAATCAGTAAAACCAAAGATCAGATAGAAGATTCGACAGGAAGCGAGCGAAGTTCTGAGTTGCAAATCGCTAGCTTTTACCGATCTGCGCGAGATTTAAAACCGTACAACCAGTTGAGTCCTGAACCCCATAGACTATCCTACAGTAGGCAAAACTCGGTTCCCTCGAGACTTGTCAGGCTACCTAATTGTGTGATCAGTCCGTTTCAGGAAAAACCCAAAAGATCAGAAGGAGACTTCGAACGGACAGAGACAGTATCTGAGTTTCAAGATCAGTAGTTACATTGATCTCTGCAGCTTGTTTTAAACCGTGAACCACTTGAGATCCTGAAACCCCATTAGGGACTGATCACTACAGTGGAATAATGGTTCTGAACTTGTCACAGGTACCTATATTTTAGTGATCAGTCGAATTAGCAGGATTAAAACTCAAGACTCAGAGCAGATTCGAAGCACGAGGATGTTTCTGAGTTTAAATCAGTGTTTACTCTCGCGACCTGTTTAAACGTAACGCCAGTTGAGACCTCCCCCCCCTCCGAACCCATAAACATATCCATACAGTAGGAAATGGTCCTGGAACTTGTCAGGTGCCTATAATTGATCAGTCCGTTCAGGAAAACCAAAGATAGAACAGATTCGAAGGACGAGAAGTTCTGAGTTTTAAATCAGTAGTTACCGATCTGCGCTGTTATAACGTAACCAGTTGAGATCCTGAACCCATAAACTATACTACAGTAGGAAAATGGTCCCTGAACTTGTAGGTGCCTATATGTGATCAGTCCGATTCAGGAAAACCAAAGATTCAGATAAGCAGATTGAAGGAATGAGGAAGTTCTGAGTTTAATCAGTAGTTACCGATCTGCGCTGTTTAAGAAACCGTAGAAGCCAGTTGAGATCCTGAACCCATAGACTATCCTACAGTAGGAAAATGGTCCCTGAACTTGTCAGGTGCCTATATGTGATTAGTCCGATTCAGGAAACCAAAGATCAGAATCAGATTTCGAAGGAACGAGGAAATTTGAGTTTACATCAGTATTGTTACCATCTGCGCTCTTTTAAAACCGTAACCAGTTGAGATCCTGAACCCCATAAGAACTATCCTATCACGTAGGAAATGGTCCCTGAACTTGGTCCAGGTGCCTATTTGTGAATCAGTCCGATTTTTCAGGAAAAATCCAAAGATCAGAATCAGACTTCGAAGGAACGAGGAAGTTTCTGAGTTTACAATCTAGTAGTTACCGGATCTGCGCTGTTCGAGAAGGCGCGGATTTGTAACCAGTTCTCTAAGCTCAGAACTTTCCCGTCCTTCGAATCTGGTTATGACATTTTGTTTACCTGAATCTAAATTATCAATATACGGTACCTAAGAAGTTTAGAAACCATTATCGTTAGTGAGTATAGCCTACTGGCGTGCAGGGTCCCAACCTGGTAGCTGTTCGAAAGGCGTGGACTGTACTAGTTCTCTAAGCTTCAGAACTTCCCCTCCCTTCGATTCTGGCTATGATATTTGGTTTTCCTGAATCGATATAATCATATATAGGTACCTAAGAAGTTTATGCGAACCATATCTAGGTGTAGGATAGCTACTGGCGTGGAGGGTCACCAACTGGTCGCGTTCGAAAGGCACGTAATCTGTTAACCAGTTCTCTAAGGCCAGAACCTTCCTCGTCCCTTCGAATCTGGTTATGATCTTTTTGTTTTTTCTGAATCTAAATAAATCATATATAGGTACATGAGAGTTTAGAACCATTATCTAGAGGAGGATAGCCTACTGGTGTGCAGGGGTCCCAACTGGTCGCTGTTCGAAAGCGCGGATGTGTTATAACCATTCTCTAAAGCTCAGAAACTTCCTCGTCCTTTGAATCTGGTTATGATCTTTTTGTTTTCCGAATCGGAATAATCATTATTTGGGTAGCATACAGAAGTTTCTGGGATCATTATCCTCCCATTGTTCATTCAGGTTTGATTAGCATGACCCCATCAGGGTTTGCTAGGTCGCTGCGACGAGATCCGCATGCAACCGCAAGGCCGCAGGCCCGAGAATCCGATTCCAATATGGCGACCGCTTCTTCCGCCGCATGCGCGTGCGGTTACGGCCGGTAACTGGCATGCTGTATCAGAGTTCAAACTGGTCAGCGCCATGGGTTAGCGCTATCACTTTTTAGCGCTGTCAGCTTTTCACTGTTCACTGCGGCGTCAATTGGTTCTCGACTGTCAAGCCGATATTCCTGCAGAATAGCGCACAACATGCTGCCTGCTTTCTTGAATTAACTTGGAACGATCTCATTCATAGGCTCCAGCCATTCCGAATTTGCTTCCTAGATCCGTCAATACCCTACATGCGGCGAGCACTTTGCTTCCGCGGCACTTTGCTTGGGAATGGTTGTGCTTCTCAACTCAAGACTGTAGCGACCTTCTTCTGCCATGGTCCACGCCGGCGCGTTTGCGGTTAAGGTACTGCATTTTTCGTTTCGTCAAGTGGTGCCTTACTTGACCAGAGTTGTGTCGCAGGCATTTAAGGCAGCTGCAGCAAAGGGGATGACCTACATGGAGCCGCAAGAGTTCCAATGCTTCGTGTAGGTGGTTTGAAACAAGGTGCGCAGTCAGATAGCGAACATGCTGCCTGCTTTCCTTGAATTAACTTGGACTGTTAGCTTTGCTTTCATAGCTTTCAGCCATTCCCGAAATTACTTCTGAGAATCCGTCAATACCTACACGCGCGAGCACTTTGCTTCAGCCCGGGGTACTTTGCTTTGGAATTGTTGTGCTTCAACCCAAGGATGTAGCGACCTGCTTCTCCCCCGCGCGTGCGGTTAAGTACTGCGTTTTGCGTCTCGTCAAGTGGTGCCTTACTTGACCAGAAATTTGTCTCAACTTTGACTACTCGCTTTTTCGAGTTGTTTTTCCGCAGCGCATTAAGGCAGCTGCAGCAAAGTCGACCTACTCGTCCCAGCTCATCATGGAGCCGCAAGAGTTCCAATGCTCGAGGTGCAAACAGAGAGTGCGCATTCAGATAGCGAATTTGGTTTGAACCATGGCTGCTATTTCGAAAGTCGGAAGAATGCGCATTGCTCGCCAATGCCATCTCAACTAACGCTCACCAACGAACATTTGTCTGCAGGTCTCACTCTTGCGACTGGGTCTCGCGTCAGAACGCCCTGGATCGCTTATGACCGACTTGAGGCTGACAGACGATGTCGTTGATGAGAACAAGAGCGCAGACAGCATGCCTGGAGTTTTGTCAATTCGTACCTGAAGGAACTACTTCGTGGCCAACTGCAGCTTCTTAGTAGCATATATATTCTAGCTTCTCTCATCACTAATTACTATCATGTTAACTATCTAAGGGACTTCATTCATTATTGGTGCTTTCAACATTTCTGTAACAAAGATCGAAGAGTCCTCTGTCCAAATATGCGCCCTCAGTCTTCAGTGCTTGCATTGCTTTACGAAAAAACAGGATATATTTGAACATGGTTTGAGTCATGTTTTGAAACAACCAACCTTGTTTCAAACCTTTTTTCAAGGGGCACGTTGAATGACGGCTTGATTAAGATCTATATCTGAACATTGGTTTGAGTCATGTTTGACCAAAATACAACCAACCTTGTTTCAAAACGGATCTCAATCGGTAGGTTTGATGGCCGATCTGATTCAAACAGGAAACAAAGATCGATTGAATCAAGGTTATCTCCGATTGAATCTAAGAATGAATCAAACGAACAATTCAAAACAGGATTTTCTTTGTTTCAAACGACCTCAAAGAATACTAAATACCGACGGGCCGTGTCTCATGCCTGCCCTGTGCATGGAGCCCCGCAACGTGAGCGTGTTGCGTCCCAAGAATGCTTCTACGGGAATACGTGTGGACCTATCGACGTCCGGTGACGGCAGCTCTGGTGTCGGTGGTGCCTTTTGAATTCGACATGTTTCGACGTGCGCACTTCCAACCTGGTGTCAAAGTGCATGGCCTCTCCTCTTCGAACGAGTTTTTCGCACGCGGCGAGCTCCGAGTTTTTTCGGCACCGGCCTTCGTGGTCCGCGCCGCGTTCCGTGGGTAGTTCATGCCATTTGGCCTGAAGTACTGCTTCAACAAAGGCTCAGAGCATGGAGGGTTCAACCAGAGCAAGATGATCGACCCCAAAAACCAAGCATTGGTACCTATCCATTAAGGCGGACGCTGGCATTGATCCGTCAAGGTCGCGAAGATCGGGAGGAGAGCCTCGTGCGTGCTACGAGCCCTGGTCGAGTTCCCTGGCGTCGGGAGTTTTCCACATGACTCTTCCGCGATTGACGTGTTCCGCTACCGTCCATACACCTCCCTGTACTGCCGGGCGATGCGTACTCTGCGCGAGATGCAGGAATGTGTGCAAGGGGGCACACTGGATGTTAAATTAGCATCATAGCTACTTTGTTCTAATGATCATCAATGGAATGGTGTAATCCCGGTGGATTTTGACTGGTTTCGGAACATGGTCAGTAGCGGAATCGCGATTCCACGGTGCTGAAATCTCTGGCTATCGGGTCGATTTCGTGTTATTTTGGACCAAAAGTGTAATGGGTGTTCCTGCCTCCCGGTGGATTTTGACTGGTTTCGGAGCCTTGTCTGGTCGGAATCGCAATTCCACGGTGAGCTAAATCTCTGGCTTGCGAGTCAAGTGTAGGGCTCTTACTTCTTCTTTGAAAACTCAAAATAATTTGAGAACAACTGTACGGCGTAATACTTCTTGTCATTAAAGCAAGTGTTCCCTCGAAGGCGGCGGAGGTTTGGTTAGTCCGCACCCTCCACTACTCTTGTTCATGCATGTTCGCCCGTCCGTCGAGGGCATCCGCCGTTCGGCTCGATACGCATTCGACCCACTTGAGTTCTTTCCCGCTACCGATGTTCTTGCACGCGGGCTCCGCTGGCATACGTTCTGTTTCAAAAAAGAGTATAAATATTGTCAGTTTTCTCTATTGTTGATTGGGATTACTGAATCAAGATGGTTTTTCCTCATCACCGGTGATTTTCGACATGGTCGCATGTTCGGTGTTCATTTACTCTACTCCTATTACGGAGAAACCTTCGCTGCGCTTTCTGTTCGCAAGGGTGAGCAGAGGCAAGACGTTCATGGTTTTGATGGACGGGATTTACTACCCAGCTGTCTTTGGGAACGAGCTCACAATATCCACCAATGGATACGCTAAATGCAATGTTGGGCACATTCACACGATGATCTACGACGCCGGGGGTGACAGTGGACCATATTCAACCGCATCCCTTTGGACAACCGTCGCAAGAACCTTCGCGTAGCAACCACCATGAGCGTGGCAGAACGGCAAACCGCGTGTCGTCTGTAGAAATAGCCCCCCCTGATGGAGCTGAAGCCATACTTCGCACGAGATGCCAACGTTCCTTCGATGGGACCGCAACTATCTCCGATTTGTAAGCGACAAGTACAGCATCAACGGTACCGAGGAGTAAGAAAGTCAGCATCAGTGAAACAAGTTTCCGAGATGCGCAGTGAAGCTGAAGAATGCGATCATCGAAGATATTGAGTACTCACGACACCTTGCAACTCTGATCCGGAGCTGCGAGACGATTACATTCAGATCAACAAGCTGGTACACTCTCTGTACCCGAGCACTTTGACATGTACGTACGGCAGCACCGTACAAGGTACGCACTCCCGACATTTGTTCATCGACCAATGCCTTGCGAAGTTACAAGGCGGCAAAGGAAGGCGACGTCTGTACTCCACCCGGGCTCTGAGCGGCCACTTATCGCCCTGACGAGTTCCTTTAGGTGTGTTACACTCAGACGGTCAATAATGTTACATGTATATTGAATCAATTCCAACATTCTTCAATGTACAAACTTGGAACCGACGGTCGATTGTTGTACACATGTACACATTGCTGCAAAGTTTGAGGATAGTGCTATACTTGCAACATTTTTTAAGCACCGCGAGCCGACGTGCCTTCCGTGTGTCCGCGACGCGTTCCGTGGGTTCATGCCATTTGGCCTGAAGTACTGCTTCAACAAGGCTCAGAGCATGGAGGGTTTCAACCAGAGCAAGATAATCGACCCAGAACCAAGCATTGGGTACCTGTCCAAGAAGTCGGACGCGAGCGTCGACTCGCGTCAATGTCGTGAAGGCCGAGGAGAGCCTTGTGCGTGCTACGAGCCCTGGTCAGTTCCCTGGCGTCGGGAAGGTTCCACATGACTCTCTCCCCGATTGACGTGTTCCGTACCGTCCATTCCCTGTACTGCGGGCGATGCGTACTCGGCGCGAGATGCAGGAATGTTGCAAAGTCGACCCTGCGGATGTGCTATTCGCAAAAAAAAGAATCGCCCCCAATGATATACTCGCAACATAACATAATGCCGACCATTTCTCTAGCGTCCCTTAAGCATATGGCCACCCATTGCAATGCTGAACCACTAGATAGTGCTACCACCAATGTGGCAAGTGCTCCCGAAGAAGGTTCTCCTTCTCCTGAGCATGCGGCGAGTGCTCCTGAAGAAGGTTCTTCTCGGGAGGAGGAGGCGGGTGCTAATGAGGAGAAGGCGAGTGCTCCTGAAGAAGATCCTTCTTCTCCGGATGAGAGTGTGAGTACTATTGAAGAATGTTCTCCTGAGGAGGAGGAAAATGCGGGTGCTCCGGAAGAAGGTTCGTTTCAGGAGGAAGAGGCGGGTGCTACTGAGGAGAAGGCGAGTGTTCCTGAAGAATGTTCTCCGGAGCAGGAGGAGGCGGATGCTACTGAGGAGAGGGCGAGTGTTCCTGAAGAAGGTTCGTTTCAGGAGGAAGAGGCGGGTGCTACTGAGGAGAAAGGCGAGTGTCCTGAAGAATGTTCCGGAGCAGGAGGAGGCGGGTGCTACTGAGGAGAGGGCGAGTGTTCCAGAAGAAGGTTCTCCGGAGCAGGAGGAGGCGGGTGCTAATGAGGAGAAGGCGAGTGTTACTGAAGAAGGTTCTCCGGAGCAGGAGGAGGCAGGTGCTACTGAGGAGAAGACGAGTGTTCCTGAAGAATGTTCTCCGGAGCAGGAGGCTTTGAGTGACAACACCACCTTTGCGGATTCGCGAGCAAATGGTGGACGTGGACGAGGGCGTGGTCGCATTCCGAGAATTTCTGCGCCCCCTCGTCCTCTTCCTGACCGCATCATGTCTTTGCGCGTCACCCATCGTCACCCAACAAGAGACGTTCCTGAGACGTTTCCACCACCATCGGCTACCGATAATTATACTAGTACCGATAGTACACCCCCGTTTATCGGTACCAAATCTCCATTTGCGAGCGCACCCTTGCATATCATTGATCAGATCTGTGCTTCGCCCCCGATTATTATTGTCAATGGGAACAGTCGCGCTTGATTTCGAGTTCCTTCCGCCCTTGCTCCGTCAGGTTGGTGCAGGCGGCGTAGGTCGCCGTGACCGCTCCTTGAAAATGGTTTTAAGTGTTTGTGGATTTTCCCTAATGATTTTTTGCAACACTTAATTTAAGAACAAATGTAAGTGTACAGAGTTCTTTTGTCGGTACTTTTGAGAGTGTCCATTGGTCCAATCCATTGTTTCGCTTGCGCATTTTTCGTACGAACGAACAGATCTGTGAAGTCGAAAACTAAGCGTGAGTATGAGAGGCCATCGCAGAATGACTCGAGCACTTCGTCTGGGACAGTATCAAATCGAGCCAGGGTATCCGGTTCCCTCGAAGGAAGCCACATTCGTGCGGCTCGTATGTGTATGCGTGGCATCGTAAGCCCTTGATCTTTGTAAAATTTTAGGATGTCGTCGAGCTCGTCGAAGACCTCGTCATAGTAATCGAATATGTCTTCGCCGTTCACGAGAATAGTAAACGGGTCGCGCACGTCCACCAGGAGGTGCTCAAGGCGGTCCCTCAGAAGATTGAAGAGTATCATTTATTGGTTTAAATTACTTACAATTTGTAAATAATATTACAAAAATGTGTTGGAACGCGCAGATAAGTTTGTGTACGTTCATATTTGCGCTCGCCGCCTCGATCATATCGCTCGTCAGCGGGTACGGTCACTGGCGAGAGTTTGTTTTCTTCATGTCGTTCGCGAGCATGGCAGTTGCTGGAGTTTTTTTCGTTTGGACATACATTGGCAACGCATCCGTCAATAGGATTCTCTCGGCGCTGGGGCTCGCTTTTGATCATGTTTGCAACCCATCGCAGCAGGACTCTACATTAATGGGGCACGCAACGCATTGATTTATTCGGCTTTGTATACGGTGTTCCTCATTTTCTTTTTTGCATCTCATGCGCCATTCGACTTCTCAACCGTAGTGAACTCCAACGGACACCTTCAGTGGAACTGGCTGAATACGTCTGCCATCGTGACTATCCTGTGGACCGCGTTCGTATTGAGCGCGATCTGGATGTCTTGCAAGACTCCCACGAGCAAACTTCTTACGACTACCCTGATTGTTTCGCTGACACTCGTATCTTGGTGGAACTTCAAGCGTAGCGGGACGTGGGGTACCGTCTACTGCTCATTTGTGAATATTGCGTTTTTGTTCATCATGACCAAAGTGTTTTACAGGTTGTACACGGAAACTCCCCCTACAGTCAGCGGAACTGGGTGTTTCTTTGTAAAAGCTTCTCCTCATAATCTACAAGTTCTACAACGTCATCATGTTGGTCAGCCTCATGTACCAACATGACCCCATGCTCCATAATTCCCTTGTCCGAATGTACCAGTGGACAGTGTTCGCGACACCATTGGTGACAAGACTTTTCATTTTTATTTTATGTTCAGTGTATTGAAAAAGGAATGGCTCAACCCCAAACAGGCGGACGTGAGTTGGGTCGCGGGGTTACCGCTCGGACTATCAAAATCTCAAATCCATCCTACGCTACCGATACCGATACCTTTAAGCACATCCTCGTGTCTGCGCTGGCAGATGTAAAGAAAACCAAGAGCCGGCGGGCGTGGATTCTGTATGTGTTAAAGATGAACAATAATGGAATGACCCGTGTGAAGTTGACAACCGCCGTGGAAAAGGAACAATTTTGCTCAAATGTGTTAAACACAAAAGTGTCCGACAAGTTTGTGTGCAAGGACCTAAACAGCGCCACTGCGTTCAATGAGGAGATCCGTACAGCTGAGCTGCTTTTCCGTAACGTGAGCGCGTCCGGTCTCGCGAAGTCGACTACCTTTTCTTCGATTACATTTAAGCGCTTCAATGTGATCAGTATTGATCTCGGCGGAAAAGCTATTCTGTCTCGTGACAGCGGCTTTTACGTGTTCTCTCTTAGGTGCTCGATGAGCGCCGCATCCAAGGTAATTTCCTCCGATGCAGACATGGACAAGTTCGTCCGTGAGACCCTCGAGAACTTCGACGTGATCCACCGTGCCGGGATCATCCACGGCGACGTCAAGCTGGACAACATGATTTACTGTGCCAAGGACGACCGCTACCGGCTGATCGACTGGGGCAAGACTGCCGACCATGCTGACATGCTTGCAAGATATGTGGACAATACGCGGTTCAGGTTCGTGAACAACACCTCCTCTCGAATGGCTTGGTTCTGCAGTGGACTGAATTACGCCGCTTCGCTCTTGTCCGCACTACGGAACCCATCGGCGCACCTGCCAACCGCGCGTGATGCGCTGCGATGGTGGGTGCAGGAAAGCAAGCGTAGTACCAATACTAAATCGGGGCGTAGCCGCAGCAAACGTTGACTCTTAAGATAAAGATGCGGGGTATCCCATTTTATTGATGGGCGGGTGGCTATCGTTCACCATGTTCGACGTCGATGTAGCCTGATTCGCGACCTCGCTTAATCGAATAAAAGACGCCATGTGTACAGTTGGAGACGCAATTTGTGGGACGCCCTACCGGTGACCCTTGAACCCAATGGGTAGATCAGGCGAGTACATATTTTTGCCCTTCATCTCTGTATTTCAGCATTTAAGCTGGCCCAAAGGATAACAAGGCAAGCTGCTGACAAACCCAGGTGGGTCGGTCGGTTTTGCGCTCACACTCGCCTCGATGGAAACTGTGGTTTTGGGGGGAGGCGAGGGAACACAGAATGCCTCAGGTCGCTCTCTCCCGTCCATCCACGTTGTCAGAAGCAGAAGAAGGTTCTTGGCAGCGTTCACGTCTCGGTTCCAGGTTGCACCACAGCGCACATTGGATGATGCGCTTTTGACACTGTCTCTACAGTGCAGTACTTTGTGGACCTTGACGTTCTTCACCACCATCTTCTGCTTCTCAACAGTTAATTGCACCCACATTTCCTTATACACATTCCCTACGTTATCATGATTGATGCAGAGATAAGACACCGCGCGGTTGTTCACTACAAATACTATAATCGTAGTTTGAGGAAAGTTAGTTTGCTGTACAAAGTATCAAAATCATCACTCCAACGTTGGGTCACCAAAGCCAATATAAAACATCATCGGAAGAAAAGGGTGACTGTCATTACAGAAGATATCAAGGCTGCTATAAACACAACTGACTGACTCCAATCCCTTCTTGACAATGTCTCAGCTTGCAGAGGGTGTGACTTCTCTGTCCTCTGTCAAGATGTCTCCAAAAACTTGTGGACGCTACACACGTAAACTTGGTTACACCCGCAAGCGCGCATACAAAACAGTTCGGCACAAGAATGACCACAAATCTTCTGTCGACCGTTTTTGTAAGGTGTATTTAGCCGTTCCGACATCGGATTTGTTAAGCATCGATGAGGCGGGTTTTTACATTGGTGACACTTGTCGCAGAGGGTACTGTCAACGCGGCAAACGTTTAAATATCCAAATTTCTAGGACATTGCGAATGTCCAAATTGACACTAATTGCTGCCGTTTCTGCTAAAGGTATCGTTCATACAAGATCCTTGATCACAATTGCAAGAAAGTCGACTTTGTACAGTTTGTATCTGAGTTACATGTACAGCGGGTACAGTCGCTGTCCTTGACAATATCCAGTTCCATCATTCAAAGGAGGACGATTTCTATGTTCGATTCTGTAGGAATACGACCACTCTTTGTACCTCCTTACAGTCCAGAGTTTAACGCTATTGAGAATGTCTTTAGTTTGCTCAAGCAAAAATATCGCTGCATGTGCCCACTAATTCCAGATGTAGCAGATATATTTGATTACAGTAACGCTTTGAAAAGGATTATTGATGCGCACGATGTTAGCCATCAGTTTGAGTTTTCAGGGTACTTTGAACATGTAAATTCAGTGTCTTTAGATGCCTTGAATTTTTTGTGTCAATCACCTGAAGACAGTATCTGTATTGACAAGATCGGTTACAAATCTTGAATTGGTCAACTTTTCAGAATCCCCCAAATAGAAGGTGTCCCAATATCAAATGTCCCTAGCTGTATGTACAAATGTTACAAAAAAATATCGTCAAGGTGCCGCCTTTTTTTTGAGATGTACAAGTAATAAGTAAAGTGCGATGTCGGCCTCCCCCTACCCGTCAAAACCTCCTACGGCATCCTCTGCACCCGCGTTCGGGAGCAATCGTCCGTTTTTGGGTCCAAAACCTCCTACGGCATCCTCTGCACCCGCGTTCGGGAGCAATCGTCCGTTTTTGGGTCCCTGGGTTGGGGATCCAAAATTAGCATTGATTAATAACGAAGCTAAGAGTTCTTCTGCTCCGTATTCTAATGGTTCCAAGACGCAGATTCCGGTGGCAGCAGGTGTGGGTGGGCAGAGAACGACGACCATTCGCGACCTTGTGAGCAAGACTTCGCTTTTGGTGGCTATCGTCGAGTCATTGAAAGCCGTTTCGTCTGCCTCCTCAGCGGAGGTCTCTAGCCGACTCTCTACCCTCATTCGCACGATCGAGGGGATTCCGCGCACGACGATGTTGCCGGACGCGACGAAGACTGCTTTGGTTGATTATTCAGCATCGAATGCGGCAGTCTTCTCGGATGTCCTGGCCCGGTGGAAGGGTTTCTTGGATGATAAAGCTGCCTCCGTGAAGAAGATCCGCGATAGCGCGCAGAAACTGAAGGAGGTTGAGGTGTTGATCAACTCATTTGAGAGTAACTACTCTAGTTTTGTATCGATGTCCAATCCACGGAGTGTGGGGTGGGGTGGGGTGTCCCAGCGACATCGGATGCTTCGAAAAAACCGGATGAAAGTAAACATGATCGGTATCCTGAATGACATCACGGAGAAGATCGGTGGCATAGACGATATTTCCATAGATCCGCGTGATTTCACCCCCGCGCCGGACCAGATTGTCATGGACGATGATGTTATTTTCACCCAGTACCAGCGTCAGGTTCGCAATCTGAAGGCCAGTCTGTTAGTAGCGAACAAGGAACTTGCAACAGCGCTTGCAAATGCGGATAAGCCTTACAAATTCAGGGACCTTACCGAACGCAATGGGGGTAGCAATAAAGAAAGCGGGGATATCGATCAGTTGTTGAGTCCCGACACGTTTGTGTCCTTGGTGAAGGAGCCTTTGGACGCCACTGCGAACCTTGTCCGAGACGGTACGAACAAGATGAAAGATGAGCTCCTTAATATTGTTGATCGGCAGAATAAAACAAAGGGTCCCGCTGGAGGGGACAATATCGGTGTTCTCCAACAGCACATCGAGGACTTGACGTATATTTTTGAGGCGACGAAGGATTTGCAGTACGTGGGTCTTCTTCTCGATGTTGATGAGGTTGTTTCTAAGTTGAAGAAGTTCTTAGAGGTGGCGAAGAAAAAGCAGGGGGTTATGGATCGTTTGAAGATTGAGGATCTCGGTTCTTACAAAGAGACGACGAGTTCTTCTGCAGATGCCCCCAAGTCTATTTTTGACGAGTACAACAAGTTGAAGACTCCCTCTCGTACTCGTAATCCGACGTTGATTAAGAAGTCGGGTGGGTTGATGCACCGTCGTATTGACGACGAATTCCTTGATACGTACGTGAACCAGTTGAGTGGTTTCTATGAGAAGATCAGTGAAAACAAGCTTCTTTCCGGTGGCATCGATAATGCCAAGGGCCAACTCATTTCTCGTTTGAGTGTGTTGGACAAGCAGGCTGCTTTGGATAGGACGACGAATGATGGGAACATGTTGTTGAATATGCAGTCCGCCCGTGAAATGAAGGTTGCCGCTTACAAGTCGTACATTTCTACCTTGCAGAATATCGTGAATACTTTTCTGGAGGAGAACACGTCTTTCATTCTTGAGCAGCATCGAGACGCCTTGGCTTACGTGATGTATTGGGATGAGAAGATGCAACAGAATCCTGAAATCGGTGACGAGCTGTCTCGGAAACTTGTTACGATGTACCTTGAAACGCGTGACTAAATCGTGGAGTACATCAATGAGAGTGTGATTCAGGTGATCATATCGGATGTGGACAACACGCTGGTGGTTACGACGAATGTCACTAACGGGGCAATGATCGTGCGTTTGGACGAGAAGCAGGAGAAGATGGTTATGAAGTTGTTTGGTAATTTCATCGATTGGGTTGAGAAGAAGGGGAATTGGATTGTAGACGTGCACATTCGGGGCACGTTGTCATGGGTTGACGTGTTGATGTCCCAGGTGTTTCTGGTATCGTACGTGATCAAGGTCGTTCGTGTTTTCTTCATTTGGATGTCTTTGCGGTTTGTGTACTTTATGTTTCAGCGTCGGATCGAGAGCGATCCTACGACGTCGTACTCTCAGAATCCTTCATCCCCTTCGTATTTCGTTGCCTTGTTTTTATTGTTTGACCTTGCATTCAATGCTTTGTTGTTCGTAGTCCTTTTGATTGTTGACTGGTTGCTTTCGGATCCTGTGGATCCGATGATCAAACGCAATCTTTGGGTTGCCATTGTGGTTGACTATTGCGTGTCTAATGTTGTAATGAGCATTCTTGCTGTTTCGATCGGGTTGGTCGTGAAAGATAAGAGGTTCTTCAGGTACAGGTATGACCCATTGATAGGGATGCGTGCAATGAAGGACATTTTGTTCAACACCTTTATCGTTATATTGTCTATTCCGTTTTTCCGTCTGGTAGTTGAATAAACTCGGACAAGGGAATTGTGTTACATAATATCCCGAGTCCCCCAAAATCCTCTTGTATGTGTTTATCTTCTACACTTCGCTCAACACTACGTTCTGTAAAGAACCTGTCAGCTTGTAATCAATTTTGCGTCCTACCACAACTTCCAGTTTGCAATATTTCTCTGGCCTCGCAAGAATTCCGGGGCGGATTGGGTACATTGTAAAGCAATTGTGGATGTTAATGGCTGCATTTAGGTCACGGTTTACAAACAACTTGCTGTTCTCCATGGTGGAACTGCAATGTGTCAGTTGGACAGTCCAAATTTTCAAAAAACTCAACAAAAGTATGCGTGTTGAAAGACCCTTGCCTGATGTTAAAATAAATGTCTCCTTTGCCTTGTTGAATAAGACAAAGTGCCGTATGTCTTCCAAATGAAGTTTCGTCGATCGATACAAAAGTCCTCCCTTCCTCTTTTAACCGTTCCCTTTGGCTTATGAATGACGTGGTTTTCTCATATAAGTTATCAGGCGTGGAGAAGAACTTTGCTTTTTTCTTTGTGAGCCCAAGCCTTTTTATCACAACGCTAATCAACTCTTTTGATACCTCAAATCCGAAAGCATCCTTTACCTTATGACGAAGACCAGCAAGAGATGCGAATGGATCTATTTTTAATGACGCCTTTAAGAACTCTATGACCACATCCGATTTTGTAGGTTTATTCCGTTTGTACACTTTTTTAGTGGGGTTTGAGATCCACCTCGAGACTGTCATGTGGCTTACATTCGCAAGTATAGCCACTCTCCTCAAACTTTCCAGCAATGTGTACATGTGTAGAACAATCGACCGTCTGTCCAAGTTGTACATTGAGAATTGGAATTGATTCAATATACTGCAACATTATTGACCGGTCTGAGTGTAACGAGGTCCGCTAAATTGTATTTAATGAAACCGCTTCGTGTACGGCCCGTCCAGCAAAGAAACTTCCTTTCATGACGCATTGCACATCAACAAAGACCCCGTGTTCTTTTGGGCCACGGTACCGGGGAAGAGGCGATGCTTAAGTGCGGCTGGTCCTTCAATGGACACTCTCGAAAGTACGACAAAAGAAGTCAATACTTCTTCATGTTGTTGGTGTTGAGTGACTTGAACATTTCGGCCATGAAATCACCCATTCCTGGTGGGATCATCGGGGCGTTCCCGGCATTGTTGTGATTGTTCTTTCTTGTTGATGTCGAAATCGATTTATCGAGATTCTTGCTCTTGCTCTTGCTCTTGTTCTTATTGTTTGCGTTGGCGAAGGAGTTACATTTCCCGAAGGATGACATGATGCCCAACGCCTCGCCTACCAAGTCTGAGTCTCCGTTAGCCATTTGTTGTTGGATCTTTGAACTAACTGAGCTGACTATGTTTCCGAGGAGCCCATTGTTTTCGAATAGTTTTGAGATATCGAGTTGTCCGTTACCACCATCTCCTCCTGAGAGCGATTCCGCAATACTGGATATGTCGATATCGTTTGCGATTTCCTTTGCGATTTTCCCTATCTTGCTGTTACCGCCCATTAGCGCCTGGAAGACCACGTCCATGCCTTCTGTACCACCATCATTGCCTTCTGTACCATCATCATCCTTCGAGACTTCGTTTGCTAATCTCTTGAGCATCTCTCGTACATCCAGGTCGTCTATGTCGTCACCTATGAAATTACTGGCGCAGGTCTTAGTATTGGTATTTTTATCATTATTATCACCATCATCATTAGCCTTTTGCTGGATTTTTGATATGTTGTCTAGGACCACTTTCACGAGTGCTTCTCCATCTAGTGTCTTCGTTGGGTCATCAATCTTAGTCCATGTGAGGCACAGTGTTGCTAGGACTGTGAGGTACACTCGCACCTTGCTCTTGTCTTGTGTGGATGTTGCGATAGCTAGGGCCCTACCTGCACTGATTCCTGGATAGAACTCGAAGGAGTCGTGCACGGTCTTAAGTTTCTCTTGATCCATGTTTGTGGCCGCTCTGCGTATTGCTGCGTCCTCTTCCGTTGAGGCATGGTTAGTTGATTCCTCTTGACCGACCGTCTTGCCGAACTCCTGCAGTTCCGCAAGAAGATCTGTGGAGTACCTGTTGTACACTAGGGAGAGCTGCCTGTTGTGTGTAGCTGACATATTGTTTTGTGTTTGACTACTTTCACGTGTTGGAAAAAGTGGATTTTCCAAACGCACTCCACATAGACGGTATAAAGAATCTTCGACAACAAAAATACAAATAGGATACGATCGCATCCTTTGATTACGTGAAAATGAACCTGACCACCGTTTCAGAGTTGTTGTCTACAAAGAACCGCGAGTATGAGATCGCACATTCCCGTTTGCTGCGTTCTCTGAACCTGGATCGTGAAGAGACTACCCTTCGTTCCTACCTGACGCTTGTGAAGAACGACGTTACCGAATGGATTCGTCTCACCTCCATGGACAACACTAAGCCTAAGACGGCTATTTTGTTCCTTCTGGAGCGTTCTGTGGATGCGCGTGCAGATATTGGTGAATCGGAGTGCGACGGACTTGCTGAAATGGTTCGTCGGGAGTGGAAGCGTTTCCGCAAGTTGTGGTTGGTTGAAAAGCGTGCAGGGGCTTCTTCGTCATCTTCTGGCATTGAAACAGGGAGTCGCGACGTGGACATGGTTGAAGACGCAACTGCGGTTTCTATCGGCAACTCTTTGGAGATTATGACTGCTCGGAACCAAGTTTTGCGTAGTGTGATCAATGTTTTGAAGGGCGTTATTGAGGACGTTACATGTCCTAATGCGACTGACACGGAGAAGTTGCAGATGGTCGTGAAGGGCATGTTTTCATTGATCGATAGCGGACGCGATGACATTGCGTGCGATGTCACCTCCCCCATCGTCGTGAACAATGTTGATTAATTTTGAATGGAATGGATTGGATTGTATGTAAAGAATTGACTCGTCCAACATACAAAATAAAAACAAACAAATTGTAAGATGAAGAATCCTTCTAATTCCAAGACTGACGGTGATCTACGGTCCGAGTTCCGTTCCTTCGCATTATCAGAGGGTGTTAGTGAGAGCTCTATCTCCAACTACCTTAACCGATTGTCTACTTTGGAAACATCAGTGTTCCCTGAATTGAGCTTGGATATAATAGTTCTTGGCGGACGTTCTGTTGTGAAGAAGTCATCTGCGAAGAAGTCATCTGCGAAGAAGTCTTTGGTGGTATCATCATCTCCTAATAATTCATCTTTCACAACGGTAGTTGACATCGACGCTGCGTACGACGTGTTGCGTGTGCGTTACTCTAACATGTCTACGCGACGTAACTTTTTGACCGCCATATTGGCCTTTCTGCGGTACACTCCTTCCTTACGTGACGGCCCACGCGCTGCATCTGCACGTGCTCGTTGGACAGAATTGCACGGACATGCTCACGCGTTTCAAGAGTCTCGTTACAAACAGCACATGCCTTCGGAGCGGCAACTCGAGAAGTACGTCGGCCTCGACCAAATCGATTCCAAGTACCAAGAGCTGAAGGGCGGAGATGTTACTAACACTACTCTTCAAGATTCCCTTGACATTTTGTTGTTGTCATTCGTCCTTTCGATGCCTCCTAAACGCGCTGACATGGGAGCTTTGCGCATCTACGAGGACACGGACCCTCGTTTGTCTTCAGAAAACTACCTGGTATTGCGCCGGGCGTCTTCTGCGTCATCCGTTAATGCCACCGCCTACATCGTATTGAACAAGTACAAGACGTCCGCGTCCTACAGTGTCGAGACGGATCTTCCTCATAGCGCCACCGCAGACCTCCTGGACAGTCTGCGTCACTGGCCACGCGACTACGTGTTCGTGACCCGCCGCGGACACAACCGACCGTTCGCCTCAAAAAATGCGTACGGACGGTGGGTGCAGAGCGTGTTTTCTCGTCTGTTCGGACGTGCGACGGGAGTGACCATGCTACGACATATTTTCATCACTAAGAAGGTAGACCCGGGTTCGATGAACGATGACGAGCTGGAAGACATAGCGCGTCAAATGTTGCACTCGACCAACCTGCAACGGAAGTATAACTGGGACCGCGCGAAGATCTGCGAGACGCTCTCTCAAATGTGTGAGCAGTGTACTGGAGGTAAATTACAGACAAAATCAACGAAGAGGAAGTTCGGATCCGTTGTGCATCTTCCCATCAAGTAAATTATTCCACTGGCTAAATAAATTATTATGAACTATTACAACCACTAAAACAAAACTATGGCGACTGGGATATCTTTGGCGACATTAACGATCGCTCCATTTTCAGGATATCAGTTCACTAACTCTGCAGTTGGAGATTTGCTGATCCACGGTATCAACGGAGGCCCTTCTCAAAAGATTCTGGTAGGAACACAAAGCAATAATTATGCGTTAGTTTCGTTCGAGCAAACCGAGGTCACAGTGAGGGATGCCAAGTTGTCCATGATGAACGACTCAGGCGGAGTGCAGCTCTCCGCACAGGGGGATGTAATGTACACCACAGGGTCCATCATCCCAGCATCGACATGCAACGTGACCATCGGATCTGATGCATCTCGATGGGAAAGTATGTACGTCAAAAACTTCAACATGAGCGGCAAGGCCCAGCTGGGGTCCAATGTGTCAATGTCCAGTGCTACAGGTAAGGCAAACATCTGGTCCTCAGGGACCTACTTGGGTGTTAACACCCCCAACCCGACCCAAGAACTTGACGTGAACGGGTCCATCAACGTGTCATCTAACGTCACAATCAGAGAGACGCTAGATGTCGGGCTATCAACCACCTTGCAGGACACCCTACTGGTAAATGGTGCTGCCACCCTCTCCAATTCTCTGACTGTTGACGGAGCCACCACCCTCGATAATACCCTACTGGTAACTGGTGCTGCCACCCTTTCCAATTCTCTGACTGTTGACGGAGTCACCACCCTCGATAATACCCTACTGGTAAATGGTGCTGCCACCCTCTCCAATTCTCTGACTGTTGACGGAGCCACCACCCTCGATAATACCCTACTGGTAACTGGTGCTGCCACCCTTTCCAATTATCTGACTGTTGACGGAGTCACCACCCTCGATAATACCCTAATGGTAACTGGTGCTGCCACCCTTTCCAATTCCCTAACGGTGGACGGTGCTACCATTATGGCGACACCCTGCTGGTCATGGGTGCGTCCACGTTTTCCAACGAGGTCTCTTTCGCAAACAGTTCCACCTTCCTTAGTAACGTGATTGTCCTCGGGCAGCTCAGCGTTGACACCGTCACCTACAATGTGAGCAACATCGTTGTCTTTGCATCCGAGGAGTTGCGCAGCAACTTGCTTGTGGAGGGTGTCATGGACGTGCGGAGCAACGTGTTCTTCGGTGGCAAAACCTTGATTGGCGACGACTTGACTGTCGATAGCAACGTTTTTATACAGGGGGTAACCACCATGTCCAACGACTTGATCGTTACAGGCAACACATTCTTCCTATCTAGTGGTGCGCAGACATTCGAAGGCGCGGTCATAATCAAAGATACTCTGGATGTCTATAGCAACTTGGTAGCGAAGTCCGGTCTCCAGGTGGATGGGGTGGCGTCATTCTCCAATGACGTTTACGTGTCGAGCAACTTTGCGGTTCAAGGAGTCACCACATTTGGGGACGCACTCGAGGTGACCGGTGCATCCACCCTCTCCAACACCCTCATTGTGGACGGTGCCACTATTCTTGACAATACCCTTTTCGTGACCGGGGAATCCACTTTGTCAAACTCTGTTGACGTGTACGGTCCAGCCAGTCTTCGGAATGACCTCTTCGTCGAAGGAGCATCCACCCTCTCCAACACCCTAATTGTCGACGGTGCCACTATTCTCGACAACTCCCTGTTTGTGACCGGTGCATCCACCCTCTCCAACACCCTCATTGTGGACGGTGCCACTATTCTCGACAATACCCTTTTCGTGACCGGGGAATCCACTTTGTCAAACTCTGTTGACGTGTACGGCCCAGCCAGTCTTCGGAATGACCTCCTCGTGATGGGAACGTCCACCCTCTCCAACACCCTAACTGTCGACGGTGCCACTATTATCGACAACTCCCTGTTTGTGACCGGAGCATCCACGCTCTCCAATTCCCTCACTGTGTCCGGAGCAGCCACTGTCGACAACTCCCTTCTGGTGATCGGGGCATCCACTCTGTCCAATACCCTAACGGTCGATGGTGCCACTATTCTCGACAACTCTGTTTGTGACCGGTGCATCCACCCTCTCCAATTCCCTCACAGTGGACGGCGCCACTATTCTCGACAATACCCTGTTTGTGACCGGGGAATCCACTCTGTCCAGCTCCGTCGACGTGTACGGCCCAGCCAGTCTTCAGAGTGAACTCCTCGTGATGGGAACGTCCACCCTCTCCAATACCCTAACTGTCGACGGTGCCACTATTCTCGACAACTCCCTGTTTGTGACCGGTGCCTCGACTTTCTCCAACACAATGGCCGTGACCAGCTCCGCAAGCTTCCTGAGCAACGTGACCATCCTTGGTGAACTGAGTGTGGACTCTATCACTTACAACCTGAACAACATCGTCATCTACTCGTCCGAGGAGATTCGCAGCAACTTGTTGGTGGAGGGTATCCTAGATGTGAGAAGCAACTTTAGGGTGGAGGGAACTAGCACGCTCTCCAACGAGCTTCACCTGTTTTCATCGGCGACCCTGTGCAACGGAGAGTCCACTGTGACTCTGAGCAACTTGGGAGGATCAGCGACTCTGTCCGCAAGCTCCAACAACTTTGGTATTAACATGTTCCCTACCAGCAATGCGGAGTATACCGTAGACATTAACGGTGACATCAACTTTCTCAGGACAGATCTACCAAAATGGGGCCGTTTTCAATGGCTGAACTCCAACCAGTGGGGCAACTACATCAACTCGAACGCCGCATTCAGAGGCCCCTCAACCGCCACCGACACGTTGCTAGTGTACCGGTCTAACAACCTCGCATTCTCATTGAGCAACACCTCAGGCTTGGTGTCAATGTATACATCGAACAAATTCGTCAGCATGGGCACCTCTAATCCATCGCACGAGCTAGACGTGGTGGGATCTGTGCGCGCAACTGATGGCGTCTACGTGAACAGCAACGAGTCCTTCTTCAGGGGCGTGCGATCTGACTGTGTGGCAGGAGTTGCAGGCGCTTCCGTCTTCCGCGGCGACGTGTGGGCGAGTTCTACTACCTACACAACCGGCACCGGTATCCTCAACAAGGTGCAGCTGTTGGGCAGTGGTGCAATTGTCGACAACCTCGCCTTGGAGAAATCCGTTCCTGACACTTCTAACAGGAATCTCCCGCTTGCATGGGACGAGTTTATCACATGCGCGGGGGGTGACGTTGTTGCCAAAAACCTTTTCACCACCGGCTCCTCGATGGTCGACGGCTCATTGTCCGTCATAGGGAGTCTGACAGGAAAATAGTGCAGTTCTTAAGTCAGTGGTCATCAGCGGAGGACATTCCAACTTCCACACTGACGCGGATCAAATCTCATCCAACACGACCACCGTTCTTTCCGGTACATTACCGATGGCTTCTTCAAACGTTGCATTGGGGTCTGTCCTTTTCGAGGTCAATGGAGACACTGCCCTAAACAGTTCTCTTGCCTTGCGTTCTAACGCTTTTGTTGGCGGCGCTTTGTTCGTTGGCTCGAACATGAACTCGAATGCTCCTTCTCTGCCTAACGCCCTTGCCCCCGAGTTTTCTAACGTTCACCTTGACGTTCAGGGTGGCGTCGTGATAGAGGACGGTCTGTTTGTGCGTAGAACTGCTGCTTTCGACGGGCGTGTGGGTGTGGGTATTCACGAGCCTGGCTACCCCGTGGACGTGCAGAGTAGTGTGGACGGTGTTTCCATGAACTGTTCTGCGAAGGTGATCGCCTCAGAGTTCGTTGTCTTCTCAGACGCCCGTATCAAGACTGGCATTGAGGCTTATGTTGCGGACGACTTGATTGAGCGTCTGTCCGTGAAGCGATTCAAGTACGTTGACACCGTGGAGCACTCTGGTTCCATGGTCGGTTTCATCGCTCAGGAGGTCGAGAGCGTGGCTCCTGATTGCGTGAGCACGACCTCGGCTTTCGTGACAGACATTTATAGCTCCCTCCCAATTGTTTCTCGTGACGACAGGGAGTGTGTGGTCTCCATATCTAATGTGTCTCTCTCCGCTGAGACGAACGCGCGCATCGTCGAGACCTTCTTCGTGACCCTATTGCGTCGTGAGGGTGACCTGGTGACCGTTTTGTCTTCTATCGCGATGCCTGGTATTGAGGACGAGGACGTCCTCTTCGTGTTGGGAACATGTGTGGATGACTTCAAGATGGTTCGCACTGATCAGATTAACGCTATCGCCGTCGCTACATTGCCAGAGCCAGAACAAGCGATATCGGCGCACTGGAGTTCTGAGGTCCGCTGCCCTTGTGAGAGTCTCAAGAAGTAACATTTTTCTTGTGATACTTGGTTGTTGTCCAAAAAAAGTGCATAAGTTTATGGGTTGGCAAAATATGGAGATCCCCTAAAAGGACATGCAACATTCGTACGGGGATATTCTCCGGGTCTATTATTTTTGCTATCGTCATTATTGCATTACTGATTGCATTACTCTACCAGAGATGTTAGGGGCAAGAGTATCGTGAGACATTCGAAGAATCCTCCTCTAAAACAACCAGAATACTTGTCTGTCGTTCATTACCCATTCCTTCGCATCGTGTGTTTATCGATGACATTGAAGAGTCAATTACGACAGACGTATGTCTGTGTTGGCCCCATTGGATGCTTATGGTTTACGGTTGTCCGTGGTTCGAAGGATGGACCTGATGCGCTTCGAAAACTCGAAAAAGAACGTGGGTACACTCACGTCACATATAGGCAGATTGATCGTTTTGCGGATGCTCTCTCCGCTTCGATATCTTTGGCCTACAGGTTCACTTGTTTCGTTACCTTGGTCGACTCTTACAGCGTCTTGTTTGTTGTTTGCGGGCCCCTCGATGTCTTCCTGCGTCATCCTCATCGACGCTCCGTGGAATTGCCGCCGAGAAGGGTCATCATCCCTAGTTGTCCATTGTGTGGGGCAAGTTTCCGCTGGAGCATGTGAGTATTCTCGAGAAGCTAATGCAACGCCAAAATAACACAAAACCTGTTGTGCCCGCAATGACACTAATTACCGCACCTAGAAATATAAGATCCGACTCTGACTGCTGATACTTCATCTAAACTTAATAAATACGACGTTCTCCGGCAGTATGGGGGTCTCCGGAGTTCATTCGTGTGACGGTGAATGCAAATGGTTAGCAACACTAGCGCTGGTGTTAGGTGTTTGCAGTACACGGACGTTGATGACACGGCTGATTTGATGGCGTGGTCTCCGTCTGTGCTCCCATCTGATGTCGATGTGAAGAACATTCTGCCTGATGCCGTATCGGAGTAGAGCCATCGACCCGAGTGATGGCGGTGTTCAAGAGCTATACGTCCATACTCACGCTCACCAAGCATCTCTACGTCTGCTTCTGATATCCGCATCGACTTCGGCTTCTTGGCTCCGCATCGACGTCTGCTTCTGAATCCGCATCAACTTCGGCTTCTGGCTCTGCATCGACTTCGACTTCGGCTTCTGGCTCCGCATCGACGTCTGCTTCTGGCTCCGCATCGACTTCGGCTTCTGTCCTGTATTGAGTGCTGACCCTGCTTTGTCCGCGCCTATCATCAGATCAACATTCCTGTCTCTGTCTAATAGCGAGGATGGTGCCGACCACGTGGGCATGACGAACTAACTCTTTGGCAAGAGTCTTTAAAGATGTCTCCTGCTGGAAGATGCGCTTGCGCATGCGAGATGAGAAGCTTATGGGTGGGTCCGTGTCCCAAGAAAAAACGACGAGACGTTTGATGTTGGTGAAGGTCGTCGTCAGCCTGATTCCATTGGAGGTTATTATGACTCAGACGACACTCCAATTACTGATTGTGCTCTTCGAATTATAGATGCGTTTGAGTTGGTGCGCACGGAGTTATTGTTTCACCGGGTGCGTCTGTTGGACCGTCACGTCGTGGCTTTGCTTCTGTGGGTGGCGACAGCGCCATGTGGTCCGTGCTTGGTTGACGTCGTGTCCTATATGAGCAACAGGTTGATGCGAGAGGAATGGGTCTTACTATGTGTTGGATGTGACCTCTGTCCACCTGGCTGGTGAAGACACACTGGGTCTTGCGTGAGAGAAATTCAAATTCAGATTCAAATGAAAAATCGGACTCAGTTATCGGTGGTTAATGTTGACCTGCTCCGGCGCTGCGCGGCGCGCCAAGGTTATAGTGAATAGGGGTGTGGCACCGTGTGTTAGGTGGTGGCGCGTTCCCCATGGTATAATCCGCTTGCGTTCTTCCTCCGCTGCTTCTACTTACACAGTCTTTTGTCTGTGGGATGGACGCATCGATTCGTTTAGACATGGTTAAGAACACCCTTGTAGTGGATATTAGTCTCGGCTCAGGCCGAACGGACCGTGTGTCCGACAGTAGGATGCCGTTGTGGAGGACGATATGTTCGGTCTGGGTTTCGTTTGCTCCACCACGTTGTCGTCTTCGGGTGTTTTTAATACGCGTTTTGCGTGTATGTGAATTTCAGGTGGTGTGTGGGACAGACCGTGCACGGAAGACGAGGATTGTCCCTTTTTTCGTTGGGTAGGGGTGGCAGCGTGCTTGGGGGGTGTTGTCAAGTTCCTTCCGGGGGGGAACATGCGAGATGCCGCTAAGGAGTTCACCGCCGACGGGTTCCGAAATACAAAGGGGAAGCCTGTTGACACCCCCATTATTTGCATTCGAAGGCGTGGGCTCCGTTGAATTTTAGTTTGAATTCCCTTACGAAACAGGGATTTTCTGTTCGAACTCCGCAAGTGTGTTAAGTTTTGCGTTAACGATCATGTATTTTATGTTCCCGTTGACTGCTAGGATTAATGAGACGTCAGGCAGGATATTCTCCAAATTGCTATAGATCTTATTCGCCGTAGCCAGACCTTCGCAACCTAAGATAAAATCTGGTTAAAACCAGCAATCTCTTTTGAAAAACCAGGATGTGGTGACTATAATTTCAAACACAAACAAGGATCCCCGACAAACAGATCCCGACGAGTTCGTGCACGTTGACGCTTCTTCGTACGTAGTAGGTACATTCAAAGGATCTCCAGAAAAGGGAGGTCCGGTTAGCAGAGATCCTCTGGATCCGGTCAGCAGAGAATCCTCATGATATTATTTGTGGTGGTAGCAATCTAGCGTATCCGAAGTAGTCCTTGTAAACACGACAGGGAGTTCGGCGTTACTTTCCACGAGTATGCTGAATTAAAACGCCCAGAAGTATCCGTACTCTTCCGCATGTCACGAACGTTCCTTTCCAGGAATCAGCAGATTAACTTGATCAAGAGATTTCTGCTATGATGCTGCGTCAACGAGACCGCGTCATTGTTGCAGGCGAAGGACAAGGTGATGGTGACAATAATAATAGTAATAATGTTTTATCCGACCGACTTAAGTCGTCTACGGAGATGGTCATGCAGAAGATGTAATGACACAGTACATTGCCCTCTGAGGTTATACAAAGACCCTTCAAATCGAGTAAGAAAAGTAGTCCTCTGACTGTAATTTTCAATAAATTAATGAAATCGATATAATTCTCCGGACCTGTATCTGGTTTAATGGGATTAGGCGTGTGTCCCAAAATAGTTAATAACTCTTATTTGTACACGAAAAACCCATGGCGATTGACGTTTTTCCTCACGGCAGGAGGGTTGAAGGGATCGTACAATACGGTTCTTCAAGGAGTTGCACGCTATACGGGTCCCACTGTCCGCAATCAACCGGCATTTTTGGAGCATCCGTAGGTTCTCTGAAATGCAGCTTCCGATATCTGTTGCGACGCATTACATTCTGGACATGTACTGGTGTAACCTTGATGGAAAACACCCATTGATCAGATCATGGTCCCTCACTAACAATTACGGTTCTTTAGTTCAAGGCAAAAATTCTTTACCACTGTTAAAGGAGAACATTTGGCGTTTCTTCGTAGTGGAAGTATTTCCACGTCATTGCGCATCGGATGAAAGGTTAAAAAGGGGAAAAGGGGTTTTTTTTTTTTTTTTTGCTGGTGGGAAAGGGGGTTTTTTCACTTATCCCATGCAGATATGTGCGCCCTTATACGGAACGCCCTAAACATTTGATGGTTTGACGATCCGCTTAATGAACGCACCTGTTGTATTGTTCCATTCGAATGTGCATCCTGCAATGTGAAACGCTTTGGAGGAGCTTTGCGTGTATGTTGAATGCCTCCACAAGGTTCCCGGGGATTGGTCAAGCAGCGTGGAGATCGTCTTCATTAGACGGCCATATTCTTGGCCGGCGAGGATGGTAAAAACGTCACATCCGTGCAACCAGGGACCACGAGGATGACATTGCTCCTTGTTCCTCGACACGTGTCGGATTTGTTAATTTCTGCTGACGATAGTTACTGCACGACACGTCTCGGTCCTCGTGTGACCAAATCAAAAGTGATGGTCATTTTGCGCGTCAGGATGACATCGATGCCCTCCATTGACGAGTGTGAACGGGGACGCGCGCCCGCAACCGTTTGACATGCTGTTATCTTTCGACCAACGCTTCAATTGAGTGAGGCTGGTTACACGGGGGGTGGGAGGGCCATTGAAGCGGGAAGAACGCGGCTAGAAAAGATAATTGTCCTCAATAGGAGCTTCGATGTTCCTTGCCAAGTAGCTGGTGAATGAAGCGGTTCCTCCGGTTGATCTTTGTCGGAAGAAAACGGACTTAGGAACCACGTGTCCATGATGCCATGGTAACAAGAGTGACGAGTGCGAAGACGAGGCCTGGCCATAATGATATCATTGATTCGCTCCCCATGGCCACACTCGTTAGTAGTAGGAGTATTGATTGTGAATCTGAGGCATTCTTTACCATCTTTCTGCAGGATCTTGCAGAGACAGCGTTGCAGTTGGATCATGGTTGACATGGTTCATGTTTCCGGTATTATTTTGGAGAGGTAGTGTTAACATGAGGCCACTGCTTCCGTTATATTAGGATCAATCTCTCTCTG
>JAJSRW010001245.1:0-20947 GCA_022414725.1 Microglena sp. YARC
GAGAGAGGGGGAGGCAGCGATAGACTGAGAAAGGAGGGAGAGGAATCACAGGGGGAAGGGGAGCAGCTCACTTAAATAAGCGGACAAGTGCCAAACTGTAGCCTTATTAATGATCACTCATTACACACCACCCAGCCTCACAGGTGCATACGGCTATATCACTAGATCACTCACTGAAAAGCCGTGAGTGCTCCAACTGTCCCCTATCGATATACATTACACACACCACCCAGCACCACGCCATAGCATAACGTGTGTAGCAGCCAGAGCACTCACAATAAAGCCAAGTTGCCAGACAACCTAGTCCCCTCAGCAGCATGAGTATACATATCAGCAACACCCACCCAGCACATCTGCATAAGGCCTAGTGAGGCACCAGTAACGCCACTCACTTGCCGCATACGTGCAACATGTTCCTTTCCTTCAGACTGACTGAATGGTGTTGCTGCGTGCTCGACGATAAGCTTTGCATGTAGAAACATCGATGGCAGACACCAAAATATATTGATATCTCATGTACATAGTGTACCTGAACCTTATTGCTCTGACTCATACTCCGGTACTCATAGTGAAATGTCAACGAATGACGCTGCGCCCTAAGAGATTCACCACGACCAGGCAAGACAAACCATATATTGCTTTCATATACATGTTACATGCTTTTGTTCGCCGTGATTGCACGCCCATGAGCCCTATTGCCAAATGCACAACGCTAACACTGAAACGGCAAGGACAAACAATGTGTATAGTTTTCATATACATCCGAAACCACTGACTCTAGACTGGTGATGTGCACGAGTGAGCTTGGAACCTGTAACCGATACATGACGAAAGCAGACCCAAAAAAATATAATCTGCAGCCTTCTCTGTATGCAATGTTACCCGATGGTTTTTTGCTGCTCTGCAAAACAGATCAAGCCTATGGCCTCAGAGATACACATTGCAGGCAGAACAAACAAGGTATATTTTGGTTCTGCAAATAAATGGTTACAATGGTTTGTTGGTCTGGTTTGCACGAAACCAAGGCTTGGCCTTGATCAAATTAGGCATAAGAACAAACTATATTGGTTCTGTATGCGATAGTTTACAATGGTTTTCGCTGGTGTTGCAGGGGAAACGAACAGGCTTGGACTGAGATAAACATGAGGCAGACAAAACAATATATTAGTTATGTTCATGTTCTACAGTGGTACTTTGTTGGTGATTGCGACGGATCAGGCTTGGTCTGTTGACCACATTAGGATCGACAACAAACAATTATGCTTTGACATGTACTATGCTACATATTTGTGTTCGGTCGTTGCACGGATCATTCTTGGACATGTGACCACAATAGGACATCGCGAGAGACAAAATATTGCTATTCATGTACGATGTTAACATGGTTTTGATTGGTGTTGCCACGAATCAGCTCTGGCCTGTGATTCACACATAGGCATATAACAACAATAGTATATTGGTTTCGATGTAATGTTTACATGCTTTTTTTTTTGGTTGCAGATTATGCAAAAGCTCCACCCGCCTAAAGTGAGTATACACGGATGAGGCGATAACCAACACTATATTGGTTTCCGTAAAACACTGTTACATGGTTTTGTTGGTGTTGCACAGTCGAGCTTGCCTGTGATCACGAATGAGGAAGAAAAACGACATATCATTGGTTCCGTATACATGTTACATGCGCTTTTTGCTGGTGGCTGGCACGATTACTTGGCTGTAATCAAAACTTATGAGGCAGCCAAAGTCATTAGGATGTTTTGTCTGAAATCAACTGAATTTTAAACATTTCTAGCGGAGAGGTGTTGGCTATCGGCAGAACAGGGCCAACAGAATCAACTTTATATAGTAACTTGCATTATATTACATTTTAGCCATCGATCAACATTGACGGCAGACACGTCATAGGCGCATCACAAGCGACTAAGAAAAGACAATTGGCGGAAAGTGATTGGCTATTGGACTGCGAAACAGGAGGCAACAGGAATCAACATGTATTCCTACACTTGATTATATTAAACATTTCGAGGGCTGTGATCATAAATCATACTATCTAATTGTATTAATGATATTACATATGCCAAGGGCTGTGATCCCATGAATCATACTATAAATTGTATTAATTCTTTGCAAGGGCTGTGATCATGAATCATATAATAATTGTAAATTATATTACATTGCAAGGGCTTGTGATCATGATCATTACTAAAAATACTGTTATTACTATATACCATTGCAAGGGCTGTGATCATGAAGATCATATATAAATGTATTAATTACATTGCAAGGGCTGATGGATCATAAATCTATACTATAAATTGTATTATATTGCATTGCAATAGCAGGGATCATAAATTGTATTCAAAAATGTATTAAAAATTCATTGTCTTCCATTGCAAGAGCTGAGCGACAGCAGTCTGGTACTTCCAAGCGCGCACTTTTTTGCATTGCTGGCCGCTGCTTTTTGAGCCCCACTGCGCACTTTGAGCCGCAGTTTTTTAGCACCCCCTGTGGGGCGCAGCAAGCATTTTCGCTTTTTGCACTACAAAGCGCAGTTTTGCATTTTACAAGTGCTCTTAAAGCGCTGGCCAATTTGGTCAATGGAGTACCCTGGAGCCGAATTCATAATAAACTGTTGTGTACCCTTGTATTATAAACTACAGATAACATTATACCGCACCAACCTCACCACCTCTCCACCCACCCTACTCACCAGCCTTTCCCCACCCACCTCACTCACCAAAAATGCACTTCACCCTAGGAGCCTTGTCCCTTTTGGCGTTGGGCGAACGGACATAAGGCCTCGGGCGCAGCCGCTCACCCCACCCTACTCACCAGCATGCACTCCACCCAGGAGCCCCTCAACCCCTTTTGGGGGGCCACAGTACGCCACAGTACCCTGCTGACCACCCCACTCACCAGCATGCACTTCACCCAGGAGCCCACGACCCTTTTGGGGGGCCATAAGGCCTCGGGGGCCCCCACCCACCCTACTCACCAGAATGCACTTCACCCAGGAGCTCTTGACCCTTTTGGGGGGCCATAAGGCCTCGGGGGCCCCCAATAACATTTGGAAGGCCTTGTCAATGGTCTTTTGTTTGTTCAGGCTAACAAGCTTGTCAGACTTGACGTCTTTGACAAAGAAAACGCCGTGAGCGTCGTCAGCCAATAATTCTGAGACCTTGCGTCCCACTTTACGAAAAAGGGGGCCTGCAAACTTGGACAGAAGTTGACCTGAAGGTGGGCAGGTGGGTTAAGTGCGGGATGGGGAGGGGTGAGGGAGGGAGGGCGTATATCCTGACGCGAGCACCGGAGGGAGGGAGGGATTAAGAGGGAGGGAGGGGAGGGGAGGGAGGGGAGGTGGGAGGGGAGGGGGAGGGAGGGGGGATGGGAGGGGTGTACTAGAGGGAGGGAGTGGAATGGGAGGTGGGTGGAGGGGAGGCGTGGAGGGGGGGAGGGAGGGAGGGGGGCGGGAGGGGAGGGAGGGGAGGTCCACTAGAAAGCTCTTGAGGGGGATCATCATCGTCGCGACAAACCGGCTAGATTAGCGCCAGGCGCGTCTAATAGGCGGGAGGGGAGTAGGGGAGGGGAGGGAGGTGGAGGGAGGAGGAAGGGGAGGGAGGAGGGAAGGGGGGGAGGGAGGGGAGGGAGGGGGGGGGGAGAGAGGAAGGTGAGGCGTGATCAGGTAGAGTGGAGGGGATGAAGAGGGTATGGATGGGAGGGTTGTGATTGTGTGAGAGTTTTGGAGTGGGTGTGGGTACGTGTGGATATGGGGTCTGGTACGTCAGGGTGTGGTTAGTTGTGGATGTGTGGTGGTGCGGGTGTGGGTCATGAGGGAGTGGGTGGCGGCGTGTATGAGTGTGAGTACACGGGCTGTGGGTGTGGATACATGTGGGAGTGGATACGTGCGGGTGTAGTGTGGGTGTGGGTACATGTGGGTTTGAATGCATGTGGGAGTGGTATGTGTAGGTGTGTGGGTGTGGGTGAGGGTGTGGGAGTGGGTGGGGGTTACGTGTGGGTGTGGGTACGTGTGAATGTGTGATGTGGGATGTGGATGTGGATGTGGGTGTGGTGTGGGTGTGGTGTGGGTGTGGGTGTGGATGTGCATACATGTGGGTGTGGGTGTTGGCACATGTGGGTGTGGGTACATGCAGGTGTGGGTGTTGGTACATGAGGGTGTGGGTGCATGCTGGGGCGGGTGTGTGTACGTCCATGCTGGTGTGGGTCTGGGTGCATCCATGCAGGTGTGGGTGTTGGTGTACATGAGGGTGTGGGGTGCATGGGGCTGGCGGCGGGTGTGTGTACGTCCATGCTGGTGTGGGTCTGGGTGCATCCATGCAGGTTTGGGTGTGGGAATGTGTGGGTGTGTGTGGGTGGGTGTGAGGGTGTGAGCGTATGTGAGTGAGGGTCGCGGAGTGGTGAGGGTGTGTAGGTATGAAGGTTGGGGTGTGGGCTCTGGGGTGCAAGGTTGTAGGCAAGCCCCACACATGCTACGTCCATGCATCTACACTATCACACACCTGCAGTACTGCATGAACAAGTGTGTTTGGGGTAGCCCGCAATCCCGTCCCGGCAAGTGATGAGTAGATGCTCAGCCAGCGAACGCCGCAACTGGGACTCCGGATTACTTCGATCTAGGAACAAGACTTTCAGCAGCTTCCGAAGCAGCTCGTCCTCATCCCTCGGGGGGGGCACTTCAAATATGAGGGCAGCCATTTCGCAACCTCGGGAATCGCCACCAGAAGCTTCTGATCAGATCAGAATGCAGAGATGGCGCACTGCGCGAAGTCCTAGATTATGTTGGGTCTATGATTGTCAGGACATTTGGGGTCGTGCAGCGAAGTCCATCTACTCAGAAAGTGCAGAAGGCCATCGGGCGGCCTCGAAGTTGAATAGGCGCTAGATCTGAGCAGAGTGAGCACAAGGCGTAATGCTCACTTCTAGGTGAGTTGGTTTATATGCATCGCACTGCTGTTCTCGATGCAAAACGGCCTGGAGAATGAAACCAGTAGTAGGACTAAAGGCTGAAAGGCCGAAAGACTTGACTTTTCTGGTACCGAATTTCCGATCTGCGCTGCAGACCGGCAGATCAGAAGTTCTGGGGACTGGTAGGGGGTTGGATTTTATTGATGATGTTGATTTTTGAATTATACTGGTGCCCTAACATAATCCAACTGTGCCAGCCGGTTCACGAATTTACGACGGACTTGTGGCTTAAGGCTTGTGACTTATGAGCATCACGACCATTTCCAGTAAAAGCGGTATATAAATCATATGTGAAAATCCCGTGAAGATCCAGTATTTAAAGATCCCCGATGTAAACATCCCGTTAACACCCCGTATTTGACGATCCCTGATGTAAAAATTCGGTAAAGAGGAATTGCGGTTGGATCAGTCATACCTAAATTGGTCTGTGTTTTTTAATATTTGGGGGGAAATGTTCCGAAACCAATGGCAAACCTGCATAGCTTTTCTAATGTTCCGAAACCAATGGCAAACCTGCATAGCTTATATTTTCAGCTACTATCAGCAGCTTCTAGGCAGCCCCCCCTGGCTTGCTACCCAGCCAAACATATAGCAACCTAGTGCACCTTGAAGCTGACGTTATCAGCTTTCTGGCTAGCGCTGCTGGAATGTTGAGGTTTAGCCCAGTGGCTGGCTCAGGGAGCTGCCTAGAAGCTGGTAGCCAAAAATAAAATCAGTGCAAACCTGACGTTGGACAATTTGGTGTTATATCAAATAGCGAGCAATGTATATGCAGCTTTGATTACTGCGTGACACGAGTGGAGCTGTTACCAATCATGAAAAAACCCTGTATATTGTGCTTTCATTGAATTTAGGAAGGCTTCTGATAGTGTCAATAGAAGCATCATATGAAGCCCTTAACATTAACATTACATTACATTACATTACATTACATTACATTACATTACATTACATTACATTACATTACATTACCATTAATACATTACATTACATTACATTACATACATTACAGTTACATACATTACAGTACATTACATTACATTACATTAACATTACATTTACATTACATTACATTACATTACAGTTACATTACATTACATTACATTACAACATTAATACATTACATTACATTACATTACATTACATTACATTACATTACATTAAATTTACATTACATTACATTACATTACATTACATACATGTTTAAAGTCTACTTGGACACCGCGAGGGTGTATGAGACTCTGTGCTTTAAACAAAAAGAGAAAGCACCCACAAAGCAAAAAACCCTACGAAGCTGCCCTTAACATATGGCTATTCGTGGCAACTGTTAGTTTCGGAGTATGTAGACTGCAGAGAACTGGGAGATAGATAGCTTAGGGAGCGATTACAAGATGAGCAGACGGCGTGGAAACCGACTGATGAAGGAAGCGATAGTACCGCAGATGGTACTGCGTGGCAGTGCGCATGCCCTAGCTGGCAGCAGCACTACTACAGGGAGCACGCCAGGGACTGAGACCTGCGTGCTCTATGTCAGTCCAGAGACGGCATGAAAGCCGGACAATAACAGCAACTACTTGAAAACCCTGATAAATGTACCGTGTGCGCATATGTTGTTGCCACTCTTTGTATTTAGGGTTGTACACAAATGAACAAAATCATCCTGTGCAATAACAAAACAAAAAAACCTTGGCGGTAATTTACCATCTGAAGTGAACCATAACTTGGCCCAAGTACCATGCTTATTTGGTGGTTACATTTCAAAACACATTCTTCGCCATGGCGGTTCCATTCGACAGAACCTGGTCTGGCTCGCTCCTCTCCCTCCCTGCTGGCTTCTCGAGCCCCCTCCCGCCTTCACCCCCTATTCCAGGTGATGCTCAACACCCTATCCCGCAGCAACGTCCGTGACAGACGGGCAGTCACTCATCTCAACCTGTTTCAACAAGCTCGACCAGGCTAACGCAATGGTTCTTCTCGGCAATCGAGAAGAAAGCTGCCCAGACTGCAGCTAATACCGTCCAGGCTATACACATATACCCGAATGAAAAAAATCTCCAGATACCCGAATGAAAAAAATTATTTTTGATTGAGGGATTAGCCTGTCAAAACTGTGTGTGTGTGTGTGTGTCCGTCCGTCCGTCACAAACTACTTTTTCAGGTTTCACTTCAAATCACAAAAAAACGAAACATTCTATAAGATATCCCAAATATAAGACATTTTCATTCGGGACGCGCCTCCAGGCGGCCTTTATTTTTTGAAGAGGGATTAGCCCCATTAAAATGTCCGTTCGTCCGTCCGTGTGTCACGAACCAATTTTTCAGGTTTTATGAAAAACATCAAAAAATTGAACATTCTATATTTTTGATGAATTATAAGACTTATTCATACCGGACAAATTCTCACCAGAGCACATATGAGCATCGCAATTCACGAAAAGCAGCTCAGCTTGGGCCAAAAAGCTACAATTAACGGTTAACAATTTGATTTCAGGGTGTTTTGAGCTAACATTTAAAATTTGAACCACTTAAACATGTGCGCTTACATAGGTTTGGGATCAGAATTGTCGTCAAAAATTGGAGGCGAAACATGTAAGCATCACAATGGACGAAACATTCCCCTCGGGGCACTGATGCTATAATTAGCCCACGGACCCCACCTCAGGGCCGTGCGTGGGGCAGGGGCAGGGGCAGGGGCGGGGGCGGGGGCGGGGGCGGGGGCAGTGACGGGGCAGGGGCAAGCCACGCCACCTGCCGCTGGTCAAAAGCCCGTTCAGGAGGACGGGACATACCGCTCACGTCTGGGCTGGGCCGAAACATGCAATACCTTGTACAAATTCCGTAAAATCAACCAGATACCTGATTGGCCTATTTTTTCTTGCATCAAATTCTTTACACAAAAAGTCAATCTACATACATGCATTTTATTACATTTCAGAAACGTTCAATACTGCTTAAAAATCAACAACCCTTCAACAACTCTCGTTTTCGTCACTATATAGTTAACAATGCTAAATCATCAATCGTTTCATTGGAATTAAATTAATTTAAAGCCTCCAGGCGCCCTTCGAATGTAATCCAATTCGAATTGATAAAATTTAAAGCAATCACATGCATTCAAATCACGTTAATTAAATTAAATGGAAAGTAATAAATCGAATTAAAATAACACAACATTAAATGCAATTCAATTAAAGCAATTAAAATACATTGAATTAAGAATCCGAATCATTTCATTCGGGACGCGCCTCCAGGCGCCCTTAATGTGATCGGTGTCCGGTTTAGACAGCCTAATAGCCTATACGTCCACGTCTGCATGCACGTGGACACGCCACTGTCAGTGAGACTGACCTACCGGTCATCTAGTTCTGACAATCGGTGTGGCGGGGGGGGGGGGGGGGGGGGGGGGGGATATTTGGGCGGTGAGCAGATTTGAGCGGTGAGCAGCCCAGATTTGGCTGAAAAAACATGGAACAATCCAATTCATGAGCTGGTATGCATGCACCAGATATAGCAGCCAGTGTGGTGATTGAGATTGGATCTATACATATTGATAATCATGTTTTAAATGTTGCTGTTACCACCAGAGACGGCGACCAGCCATAGTGGGTGAAACCATGTAACCAAGTTCAGGTTCAAGTTCTCCACCTCATTCTGAAAACAACAGGCTGGCCCCCTCAACCTCACGCCTCGTAATAAGGCATAATTTTATGTATTTATGTACGAATTATTTGATTTGAATTTATTATGATACTGCCATAGACGGTGAGCAGCCTTAACAGCTGGAACCATGTAACCAAGTTCAGGCTCAAGTGGTGGTAGAGGTACGTTGGTGGTTGGACCCAGTGCAAGAAAACGGTCTGCCCCCTCATGTATGTATGTTTGTTACAGTCCAGGGGTAGCTAAAGGGACTTGCCCAATCGTGATTAGGAAGGCTTAAAAGAAAACCCCTCAACCTCACGCCTTGTAATAAGGCGTACTATTTATAGATGGGGGTTCAGTTCGTCAATGTTTTTTCTTAGTAAGCCCTTCCTATCACGGTTGGGCAAGTCCCTTTAGGCCTATTTGGCCTACCACTGGACTGTAACATACATACATTGATGCATTTGATTGGTGGAGGTACTGGGCTGTTAGCACCTCTCCATGATCTACGGTACAGACCTTAGCATGTCTTTAAACTGTCTGCAGAACTGTGCTTCCATTCTGTACTCTGGAGTGCGGTGTAGTAGTGTTTATGCTACTCATGTTTTACTCTGCCAGCAGACGGCGAGCAGGCTGAAGGCTGATAGACCATGTCATACAAACGAACAAGCATGATCAACAGCCCCACCCTAGTAGGCCCGCCATATCTCAAGCCCTAACCGTTGTACGGACCACTAGCGAAAACAGGCTTGCTATTTGCATGTCTTCTCCCTCCTCCATCCATTGGGGGTTATCTGGCGTCGTGAGGTTGAGGGCCTCAACCCTTTTATTTCGCTTGGAAGGGTGCAGTATGGGTGTGGGGGGGGCTGCAGGGATGCATAAAATTGAAATTGTTACATCCGTGTAATACATTAACTCACAGGACGTGAAGTTAAGGACACCATAGCGTAAGCCGGAGGTTTAAAAGGGTACCATAGACTCTCTAGATTTGCAATAGCGACCACCCTGTTGATAGACCCCGTGAATTTCATTGGTACAAATCAGGACACTCCATTTTGTCATTGTGGGTTGCGTTTTTGACGCAACTGCCTCCTTTTGGGTTGTGCTTTTGCCCCAAATGAAAACGGAAATCTGCGCGCTGCGGCGCAGTGGCTGCGCCCAGAGGGGTTTGGAAAATTGCGTCAATCGCGCAGTCAGACTCCATAACCTTGCACGCTAGAGCGCAATAAAGCGCGTCATGTAGTACCATGGTACAAATAAGTCTTATGCTTCTTAAATGGTTTATAATGTACCGATTTCATGTGGTTTGACATGAAACCTGATAAGGTAATTGCGACACACTTACTAACATATTATACTGTGGAATTAAATGATCACTGTAGCACAAACGCAGGGCCCCCGTCGGTAGAAACGATTGTTTGGGGTTCAGTCCATCAGTGCTTATTCTTTTTAAGCCCTTCCTGCTACGGTTGGGCAAGTCCCTTCAGTCTATTTGGCCTACCCCTGGACTGTAACATACATGCATAACTAGGGATCGGCAAATCATACGATGTTGAACAAAGGTAAGTATGATATCATATAACATCATACAAATTGCATCATATGATATTTGTATGTAAATGGTAACTTTAGCTTAGCCAGGCCGCCGGCATCATATGATATCATATGATATCATATTGCCTATCCCTACACATAAAAGGCGTTTTACCACCGAGGCCGCAAATGGCTTAATGTGGGGAGTGTAGTGTAGTGGGGAGTGGGGAGGGGAGGGTAGTAGTGTGGGGAGTGGGGTAATGTGGGGAGTGGCGGTGGGGAGTGGTGTGGGGAGTGGAGTAGTATGGGCAGTGGGGTAGTGGGGAGAGCTCGTTGAACGAAGAAAGTGCTGGGTTCGAATCCCTACGGGTGCGCTTTGGTGTTCGCGGTCGCTGTCAACCGCCATGGTAGTACTGTCCAGGTAAAGTAGCAGCCCGTTCCCTACCGTTTGCAATACGGGGCTCCCTTAATACCACGCCCCACCAGGCGTTATCATTACTTGTAACAGACGTTTTTGCCTGGGCAAACCCCTTTTCAGAAAAAAATGAGGGTGATGAGGTGGCAGGCCCTATGGCCCTGCCACCACCCTGTCGACAGCTCCTGTGGATGCTGGTTCAGTGTTTTTTTATTTCAGATTCCTGTAGGCCAGGTTGAATAGCTACTAGGGCTACTTCAGCCTGATTGCAGGATTGTTGTGGGGTGCTTTGCGCGGAGGGGGGTTCATGCGTCGTCATGCAACGACGGAATGGCGATGCAATGGCGACGCGTCGTCGAAAAAAAGGTGTACGGGGCATTAGCACATCCTACCAAACCGATATCCTAAATGTTGTTCGGGCCGCTAGCGAAACCTGGTCGGTAATTAGCCGGTCGGGTCCCTCCTGCACCTGTGGGAACCGGACGCCGTGCGGGTGATGACGTGGCAGGCCCCGTAGCGGCCCTGTTGACCGCACCCTTAGGCATGAAGCTGCCGACTCGCCGCGTGTCATGGCTTACTGGCCGGCCCCAAGCGTCACGTCCTGCTGCATCCATGCCTACTGCCACTACCTCTAAGCTGAATCCCGAAGCGCCAGGCAGCACCACGGTATTGCTCTGAATCGACGGCACGTGATTCGAGCTCCCTTGTGCAGCAACCCCCGGGGTGCCAGGTCCTCCAGCCACAGCTGGCCCTTGGCCCGCGCCGAAGTATTGCAAGGCGGTGAAGTCCATGGTGTTCATTCGAATGGCCACCTGCCCCTTCCCGACTGCGGGCTGCATTGCCTCGGGGGGTGGGGCCATCATGTTCTCTACATACTCCCTCTCATCTGCGCCGATAGCCTACGGGGGAGGAGGAAGGGGTGATGGTTGTGGTGATTGTTGTGGTGGTGGTGGTGTGGTGGTGGTGGTGGTGGTGATGATGATATTGTTGGTCGCAAATTGGTGAATTGGTGGTGGTGATGGGTGGTAAGTAATGCCTCCGGGGGTGGGGCCATCATGTTCTCTACATACTCCCTCTCATCTGCGCTGATAGCCTACGGGGGTGGAGGAAGGGGTGATGGTTGTGGTGATTGTGGTGGTGGTGGTGGTGGTGGTGGTGGTGGTGGTGATGATATTTGATATTGTTGGTCGCAAATTGGTGAATTGGTGGTGGTGATGGTGGTGGGTGGTAGGTAGTGCCTCGGGGGTGGGGTCATCCTGTTATCGACGTACTCCCTCTCCTCTACGCTGATAGCCTACGGGGGAGGATGAAGGGGTGATGGTTGTAGTGATTGTGGTGGTGGTGGTGGTGGTGATGGTAATATTTGATATTGTTGGTCGCTAATTGGAGAATTGGAGGTGGTGATGGTGGTGGGTGGTAGGTAGTGCCTCGGGGGGTGGAGGAGGGGGTGATGGTTGTAGTGGTTGTGGTTGTGGTGGTGATAAATACAATACATAAATTGTACGCCTTATTACGAGGTGGTTGTGGTGGTGATGATGATGTTTGTTATTGTTGGTGGCCAACACATTGGTGGTGATGTTGTTGTTGTTGTTGTTGTTGTTGTTGTTGTTGTTGTTGTTGTTGTTGTAGATGCTGCTGCTGCTCCTTTTTTTTAGTCGTTACTGTTACTGTTGCTGTTGGTTTTGGTGCCGGTGGTGAATTGGTGAATTGGTGGTGGCGATGGTGGTGGGTGGTAGGTAGTGCCTTGGGGGTAGGGGCCATCATGTTATCTACATACTCCCTCTTCTCTGGGCTAGTAGAAACAGTATGTGGAAAAACACAGGTATGCGGTAAAACACAGGTATGTAGAAACAGTATGTGGTAAAACACAGGTATGTAGAAACAGTATGTAGTAAAACACAGGTATGTAGAAACAGTATGCGGTAAAAACACAGGTATGTAGAAACAGTATGTAGTAAAACACAGGTATGTAGAAACAGTATGTAGTAAAACACAGGTATGTAGAAACAGTATGTAGTAAAACACAGGTATGTAGAAACAGTATGTGGTAAAACACAGGTATGTAGAAACAGTATGTAGTAAAACACAGGTATGTAGAAACAGTATGTAGTAAAACACAGGCATGTAGAAACAGTATGTGGAAAAACACAGGTATGTAGAAACAGTATGTAGTAAAACACAGGTATGTAGAAACAGTATGTAGTAAAACACAGGTATGTAGAAACAGTATGTAGTAAAACACAGGTATGCAGAAACAGTATGTAGTAAAACACAGGTATGTAGAAACAGTATGTAGTAAAACACAGGTATGTAGAAACAGTATGTAGTAAAACACAGGTATGTAGAAACAGTATGTAGTAAAACACAGGTATGTAGAAACAGTATGCGGTAAAACACAGGTATGTAGAAACAGTATGTGGTAAAACACAGGTAACACAACATTTAAAAACATCAACCAGGCCGTCAGCAGAAAGGAGCTTCAGAATCTTGCAGATGAGCAGGTGAGTGCAAACTAGTAAATTATAGTGCATATTACTAAAAGATGATAAAAAACACCTACCAGGCCGCCGGCAGAATGCAGCTTAGGAATCTTGCTGATGAGCACACTGCAGTAGTTGTGTTTCCGGAAGATGGGGTTGTTGGCAGACAAAATAACATTGTGCAAACTAGTAAACTATAGTGAATAATACTAAAATATGATACAAACACCTATCAGGCCGTCAGCAGAATGCAGCTTAGGAATTCATAAATGGATAAGCACGACATGCTGTAGTTTAGTTCTGTTTCCGGAAGGTACACTTCAGGGTACTTCAAATGGCCAAATTGGCCAGCGCTTTAGCGCACTTGAAAAAAAACAAAACTGCGCCTTGTGGTGCAAAAAGCGCAAAAAATTGCTTGCTGCGCCCACAGGGGGTTGCAAAAAAACTGCGCTTAAAGCGCAGAGGGGTCCGAAAAAGTCAGCGCTCAAAAAGCGCAAAAGCGCGCGCTTTGAATTACCCTGGTTCACTTGTTGGCAACACCAAAAAAACAAAAATCACACCAGACAATACAAATAAGGTAATACAAAAATTTGAATACAAACTATTATATATTAACCTAATCCAGCATGGTTGACAACACCTACCAGGCCGTCAGCAGATTGCAGCTTGGGAGTATTGCTGATGAGCACCCTGCGGTAGTTCTGTTTCTGGAAGATTGGGTTGCTGGCAGGCAACAAAACATTGTGCAACCTCGTAAACCAAAGTAAAGAATAATAGTTTAAATATGAGAAAACAAAAACACATACCAGGCCATCAGCAGAATGGCCGAGCTTAAGGAATCTTGCTGCATGAGCACACTGCGGTAGTTTTGTTTCCGGAAGATCGGAGGTGTGTTGGCAAGCGTAATTCCATGAGGCTAGTCAGCCCCGTGATACGCTCGAGGTCAGAGAGCTCAGAGATTCGATTGTGCCCAACGTGCAGAGCCTGTGTTCGGGTCAGGGGTCGGAGGTTGGGGGTTAGAGGTTGGGGGTTAGAGATAGAAGTAGGAGTTTGTTTAGAGTTTAGAGCTTCGAGTTTAGAGTATTTTTATAGGTTGGAGGCTTCCGAAAGGTATAAGGGTTGTTGGCAAGTGTAATGTGCAGAGCCTGTGTTGGGGTTGGAGGTTAAAGGTCATGGAGTAGAGATGTTTTTTAGAGGCGGTTGGTTCTCAAAAAATAAATAATCAAATACAAACAAACAGTACAAAAAAATAAACATTGAATGCAAAAATAAACAGTTTAAATGCAAAAAACATTTGAATACAAATAAACATTTGAATACAAAAAAACATTTAAATGCAAATAAACATTTAAATACAAAACAAAAATTTAAACACAAAGAACACAATTAAATACAAAATAAATCCCAAAGTGACGCACTAACCTGTAGTGCCATGTTGTGCTGAAGGTTGGTGTGAAGCACTCACCTGAGTGCCATGCAGTGCTGAAGGTTGGTGAAAGACTTGAGACCATTTCTCAAGCTATTCCTCAAGCTCCCGCAAGCGAGGCACTATGTATGTAACAGTCCAGGGAGCTATACACAGTGCGTTCCCTAGTTAGGCAACCCAACACAGTGAAGCACTCACCTGTAGTGCCATGCAGTGCTGAAGTGTAGTGCTGAAGTGCTAGGTGTGAATACTCACCTGTAGTGCCATGCAGTGCTGAAGTGTAGTGCTGAAGGCTGGTGTGAAGTACTCACCTGTAGTGCCATGCAGTGCTGAAGTGTAGTGCTGAAGGCTGGTGTGAAGTACTCACCTGTAGTGCCATGCAGTGCTGAAGTGTAGTGCTGAATGCTGGTGTAAAGCACTCACCTGTAGTGCCATGCAGTGCTGAAGTGTAGTGCTGAATGCTGGTGTGAAGCACTCACCTGTAGTGCCATGCAGTGCTGAAGTGTAGTGCTGAATGCTGGTGTGAAGTACTCACCTGTAGTGCCATGCAGTGCTGAAGTGTAGTGCTGAAGGCTGGTGTAAAGCATTCACCTGTAGTGCCATGCAGTGCTGTAGTGTAGTGCTGAGGCTAGTGTGAAGTACTCACCTGTAGTGCCATGCAGTGCTGAAGTGTAGTGCTGAAGGCTGTGGATGTGAAGTACTTCACCTGTAGTGCCATGCAGTGCTGAAGTGTAGTGCTGAAGGCTGGTGTAAGTACCTCACCTGTAGTGCCATTTGCAGTGCTGAAGTGCTAGTGCTGAAGGCTGGTGTAAATTCACTCACCTTTAGTGCCATGCAGTGCTGAAGTGTTTAGTGCTGAATGCTGGTGTAAAAGCACTCACCTGTAGTGCCATGCAGTGCTGAAGTGTAGTGCTGAATGCTGGTGTAAAGGACTCACCTTTAGTCCCATGCAGTGCTGAAGTGTAGTGCTGAATGCTGGTGTGAAGTACTCACCTGTAGTGCCATGCAGTGCTGAAGTGTAGTGCTGAAGGCTGTTGTAAAGCACTCACCTGTAGTGCCATGCAGTTTGCTGAAGTGTAAGTGCTGAATGATGTGTGTGAAGTACTCACCTGTAGTGCCATGGAGTGCTCAGGTGTAGTGCTGAATGCTGGTGTGAAGTACTCACCTGTAGTGCCATGCAGTGCTGAAGGTTGGTGAGAGACCTGAGACCGTTCTCCTCAATCCTCAGCTCTCGCAGCGCGGGCACTCCCGCCAAACGAGTCAGCATCCACCGTATCGAATGCGATTGTGGTCGAGGACCAGCTCTTGGAGTTCACCAAAAGCCGTCTAAGGCCGTCGATTTTGTCTGATTTCGTTGTTTTGGAGGAAGAGTGTGCGCAGCGAGGTGAGGCTGGATAGCTGGAGGGAGCTGATGGAGGAGATCTGGTTGCCTCCTAGTTGGAGCACCTGGTGAGGGTGGGGATGAGGGCGAGGGTGAGAAGGCCAGTTGGTGAGGGCTTAGTGGTGGTGGAGTGGTGGTGGGATGGAATTGATGGTAGTGGTGTGCAGCGGGGTGAGGCTGGATAGCTGGAGGGAGCTGATGGAGGAGATCTGGTTACCTCCTAGTTGGAGCTCCTGGTAAGGGTGAGGGGGTGGTGTTGGGGTGTGTGTGGGTGAGGGGGTAAGTAGGTGAGGGTGTGGTGGTGGTGGTGAGGAGGTTGCATTTTATTGTGGTGAGGAGACCTTCGTATTCGGTGAGGGATCTGGTTGCCTCCTAGTTACAGCACCTGGTGAAGGTGAGAGTGAGGATGAGGTCGAGGTGGTGGGGTGTGGGTGGGTGAGGGGTTGGTGGTGGAGGTGTTGGAAATGAGGGCCAGGGGGTGGGGGGATGGTGTTGGGAGTAATGAGGGGGTTAGGGGGGTGAGAGGGTGGTGGTGGTGGTTTGTGCAGCGAGGTGAGGCTGGATAGCTGGAGGGAGCTGATGGAAGAGATCTGGTTGCCTCCTAGTTGGAGCACCTGGTCGAGGGGTGGTGGTGGTGGTAATAAGAGTGAGGGGAGGTAAGTAGGTGTGGGGTAGGGGTTGTTGGGTGGTGAGGGGTAGGTGGTGGTGGTATGATGTAGTTGGTGTGCAGCGAGCTGAGGCTAGACAGCTGGAGCGAGCTGCATTGGGAGGAGATCTGGATGCCTCCTAGTTAGCCACCCGCGAGCCGCTCAGCCCACCATGGCCCACCCACCCACCGCCCACCCACATGACCACTTCCGCCCGCCTGCCACACCACCCTCCGGCCGATCGACCCATCTGCCCACGCACCCACCCACCCACGCACCTACCCGCCACCTCACACACCCACATGCCTACCCACCCACCCATATGCCCACCCATTCCACCCACCCACCCACATGCCCACCTACCCACCCATCCACCCACCCACCCACCCACATGCCCACCCGGCCCGCCCACCCACCCACCCACCCACATGCCCACCCACATGCCCAACCACCACACGCCTCGCCCAACATGCCCACCTACCCGCCCATCCACCCACATGCCCACCACCCGCCCTCCCACCCAACCACCCACGCAACCCCACCCACATGCCCACCCAATCCACCCACATGCCCACCCAATCCGCCCGCCCACCCAACCACCCACGCACCCCACCCACATGCCCACCATCAACAACCATATGCCCACCCACCTGCCCACCCATATGCCCACACCTATTCAACCCCACCTGCCCACCTGCCCACCCATCAACCCACCTGCCCACCTAATCAACCCACCTATCAACCCACCTATCACCCACCTATCATACCCACCTTTTGCCCCACCTATCAACCCACCTGCCCACCTATCAACCCACCTGCCCACCTGCCCACCCATCACTAAACCCACCTGCCCACCCATATTGCCCACCCACATGCCCACCCCCCATCAACCCATATGCCCCCACCCAACCACCCACGCACCCCACCCACCATGCCACACCCATCCACCCACAATGCCCCACCCATCCGGCCCCGCCCACCAACCACCCACGCACCCACCCACATTGCCACCCATTGACCCATATGCCCACCCACCTTGAACCCCCCATTTGCCCACCCCACCACGCCCCAGCCGGCATGACCACCAAACCGAGGGCCGGGAAGGGCACGCACCCGCCCAACATGCCCACCCATCACCCACTGCCCACCCACCCGCCCGCCCACCCAACCACCCACGCACCACCCACATGGGGGTCACCCATCCAGCCACTATGCCCACCCATACACCCAACCCACCATGCCCAGCCCATCCACGCCACATGCCCACCCACCTGCACCGCCCACCCACCCCGCCCGCCCACCCGCCAACCACGCACCCACCGACCATGCCCACCCATCCACCCACATGCCCACCCACCCGCCCGCGCCCACCCACCACCCACGCACCCCACCCACGAATGCCCACCCATCCACCACCCACATGCCCACCCATCCACCCCACATGCCCACCCACCGCCCGCCCACCCAACCACCCACGCCACCCAACCCACGATGCCCACCCATCCACCCACATGCCCACCCACCACATGCCCACCAACCACGGCACGCACCCACACACATGCCCACCCATCCACCCACTACGCCCACCCACGCTGCCCGCCCCACCCACCCGCCCGCACCCACCCAACTACCCACGCAAACCCACCCGCACATGCCCACCCATCCACCCACATGCCCACCCAAGCGCCCGCCGACCCAACCACGCACGCCCCCCCACATGCCCCCATCACACCCACATGACCCACCCAACCACCCAGCACACCCACCCACATGCCCACCCCACCCACACGCAACCCCACCGCACATTGCCACCCATCCAACCCACAATGCCCACCCACCCACCCGCCCACCCCACCACCCACACCACCGACATGCCCACCCTCCCACCCAACATGCCCACCCATCCGCCCGCCCACCCAACCACCCACGCACCCACCCACATGCCCACCAATCCACCACATGCCCACTCCACCGCCCGCCCACCCAACCACCCACCACCCACCACAAAACAACGAGTGCATAACACGCCCATCAAGAACACCCACATGCCCCAATGCCCACCGACCCATGCCACCTGCCCGCCCCCCCTCCGCGCCGCCCACCCGCCCAACCACGCACCCACCGACGATGCCCACCCATCCCCCACATTGCCCACCCAGCCTTCTCCGCTCCACCCAACCACACACGCACCCACCCACATTGCACCCATCCACCCACATGCCCACCCACCCGCGCCACCACCCACCCACGCACCCACCCACATGCCCACCCATCCACCCAACCACATGCACCCATCCACGACGAGCATGCGGCCCACCCACCCGCACCGCCACACCCACCCACCCCCACCCGACCCACAAAGACCCAGGCACCAAGCACCCCCCAATGCCCACACATGCCACCCATCACCCACGATGCCACCCAGCCCCGCCCACCCAACCACCCACGCAGCCCACCCACATGCCCACCACATCCACCCACGATGCCCACCCACCTGCCCGCCAACAACCGGAGCACACCCCCGCACCACCCAACACGGACCCACGCACCAACTACCCCACATGCCCACCCGCAAGGTCACCCACATGCCCACCCGACCGCCCGCCCACCCACATCAACGCACCCACCCACAGCCCACCCACCCCGCCGCGCCCCCACCCATGCCCCATGCCCATCCACCCACATCCAGCCCAGCCCGCCGCCCAAAGACCAACCCGCACCCACGCCAGTCCACCCACATGCCCAGCCCCACTCCCGCCCGGCCACCAACCGCCACCACGCACCGCCATCGCCCACCACCCGCCCGCCCACCAAACCCCACCACCCCACCCACATGCGCAAGCATCCACCCATGCTCACACAAAAAACGCCCGCCCACCCAACCCACCAGCACCGCATCCACATGCACCCATCACCACCCCCCCACCGCGCCCGCCCACCCAAACCACCCACGCACCCACCACATGCCCACCACTCCGCTCCGCCGCCCATGCAGCCACCCAACATGCACCCATCACACCCAATGCCCACCCACCCGCCCGTCCCACCCAACCACCCAACGCACACCCACATCCCACCACCCGCCGCCGAGCCCACATGCCCACCACCCGGCCTCCGCCCACCACCAACACGCCCCATCCACCACATCGCACCCACATGCCACCACTCCGCCACCACCCAAATGCCCCACCCATCCCGCACATTGCCCACCGAAGCCCACACTGCAAACCAACCACGCACCCACATTGGCCACCCCACATTTGCCCACAAACCGCCCGGCCACCCAAACCACCACATGCCACCCCGCATGCCCAATCACCCAATGCCCACCATGCCCACCGCGCCGCCCACCCAACCAAACCACGCACCCACATGGCCACCACACATGCCCAACACACCCGCACCGCCCACCAACCACCCCACATGACCCATCCACCCACATGCCCCACCCGCACCCGCCCACCCGACCCCACCCACGCACACACCCACATGCCCACCCACTTCCACACATTGCCCACCCCATCCAACCCACCCACATGCCCACCCATCCACCCACAATGCCCACCCACCCGCCCGCCCACCAACCACCCACGCACCCACCCACATGCCCAACCCAGCTACCCACATGCCCACCCACCCGCCTGCCCACCCAACCACCCACGCAACCCACCCACAGGCCCACCCACCCCTGCCGGCCGACCCAAACCACCCATGCACCCACCCACATGCCCACCCATCCACCCACATGCCCACCCATCCACCCACATTGCCCACCCACCCGCCCGCCCACCCAACCACCAACCCACCCGACATGGCTGTTCACCCACATGCCCACCCAACGCCGCCCCCCACCCAACCACCCACATCCCACCACATGCCCACCACCACCCACATGCCCACCACCCGCCCGCCCACCCAACCACCCACATGCCCACCCACCATGCCCACCCACCCCGCCCGCCCACCCAAACCACCCACGCACGCCACCACATTGCCCACCCACTCCACCCACATTCCCACCCACCCACCCCACATTTGCCCACCCAACCACCCACGCACCCACCCACATTGCCCACCCATCCACCACATGCCACCACCGCCCGCCAACCCGACCACCCACGCAAACACCCACATGCCCACCCATCCAACCCACAAGTCCACCTATCCACCCACCCACATGCCCACCCATCCACCCAATGCCCAGCCCACCAACCCGCCCACCCCACCGCCCGGCCCACCAACCATCCACCACGACACCCACATGCCCACCCATTCACCAACAGCCCACCCACCCGCCCGCCCACCCAACAACCCACGCACCCACCCACATGCCCACCCATCCACCACATGCCCACCCACACGCCGCCCACCCCAACCACCCAAATGCCACTACATGCCCACTTCACATGCCCACCCCACCCGCCGCCCACCCAAATCTCCTCT
>JAJSRW010002167.1:0-7500 GCA_022414725.1 Microglena sp. YARC
AAGAGAGATGATATGGGGTGGTGTAGGGTGGTGTGGTTGTGGGGGTCACCAATGGGTGGAGAGTTGGGGTGGGGTTGTTGAATGGGGGTGGGGGTCAGGGAAGGTGGGTGGTTCATTCAATCTGAAGTAGGCATGGGCTGAATACAACACTCTCCGTCGGCATTTGTTGCTCGGTGAGTGTGTAGGGTGGGTGGGTTTGCTGGTGGGGGTGGTGTAGGGGGTGGGTTGGGGTGGGGTGGGGGTGGTGTGGGGTCACTGTGGGGTGGGGTGGGGTTGTTGATTGGGGTGGGGTCAGGGGAAGGGTGGTGGGTACAACGTGAAGTAGGGTCAGGGATGATACATCCTTGCGTACAGCGCTAAATGTTGCTTGGTGAAGTGTAAGTAGGGTAGGGTGGGTTGCCAGGGTGGGGGGTGGTTGTCAGGGGTGGGTTGGGGGTGGGGTCGGGGTCAACTGGTGGGGTGGGTGGGTTGTTGATGGGTGGTGGGGGTCAGGGGTATAGGGTGGGGGTCACAACGAAGTAGGCATGGGCTTGATCACACCGTCAGCGCAATGTTGTTTGTGAGTGTAGAGGGTAGGGTGGGTTGCAGGTGGGGTGGGGTCAGGTGTGGGTTGGGGGTGGGGGTGGGGTCAATGGTGGAGTGGGGTTGGGTTGTTGCATGGGGGTGGGGTCAGGGAAGGGTGGGGTCACAACTGAAGGGCATGGGCTGAATAACAACGTGCAGCTGCAAATGTTTTGTTTGTGGTGTAGTGTAGTAGGTGGGTGGGTTGCATGGTGGGGGTGGTGTCAGGGGTGGGTTTGGGTGTCGGTGTGGGGTCTACTGGTGGGGTGGGGGTGGGGTTGATTGATGGGGGTGAGTCCAAGGGGAAGGGTGGGGGTCACAAGACTGAAGATAGGGCATGGGCTGATACACACCGTACAGCGCAAATGTTGTCTTGGTGAGTGGTAGTAGGGTAGGGTGGGTTTGCAGGTGGGGGTGGGGATAGGGGGTGGGGTAGTGGGGTGGGTGTGGGGTCGCAACATGGTGGGGTGGTGGGTTGTTGATGGGGGTGGGTCAGGGGAAGGGTGGGGGTACAACTGAAGGTAGGCAGTGGGCTGATAACACACCGTCAGGCATAATTTGCCTTGTGAGTGTAGTAAGGGTAGGGTGGGTGTGCAGGTGGGGTGGTGTCAGGGGTGGGTTGGGTTGGGGGTGGGGGGTGGGTTGGGTCAACTGGTGGGGTGGGTGGGGTTTGTGTGGGGGTGGGGTCAGGGGAAGGGTGGGGGTCACAACTGAAGTAGGCATGGGCTGATAGCACCCGTAGCGTTCAAATGTTTGGCCTTGGTGAGTGGTGTAGGGTTAGCGGTGGTTTTGCAGGTGGGGGTGGTGTCAGGGGTGGGATTGGGGGTGGGGTGGGGTCAACTGGTGGGGTGGGGTTGGGTTGTTGGATGGGGTGGGGTCAGGGAAGGGGTGGGGGTCACAACTGAAGTAGGCATGGGCTGATACACACCCGTCAGCGGCAAAATGTTGCTTGGTGGTGTAGTAGGGTATGGGTGGGCTGGCAGGTGGGTGGGGTCAGGGGTGGGTTGGGGGTGGGGGTGGGGGTCAACTGGTGGGGCTGGGGTGGGGTTTGTTGATGGGGGTGGGGTCAGGGGAAGGGTGGGGCACATGAAGTAGGCCATGGGCCTGATACACAGCCCAGTCAGCGGCAAATGTTGCTTGGTGAGTGTAGTAGGGCTAGGGCTGGGTTTTGCAGGTTGGGGGTGGTGTCAGGGGTGGTTGGGGGTGGGTGTGGGGTCAAAGGGGGGGGGGGGGGGTGGTGGGGTGGGGTGGGGTTGTTGATACGGGGGTGGGGTTCATGGGGAAGGTGGGGGTAAACTGAAGTAGGCAGTGGGCTGATACATCACCGTAGCAGGAAATGTTGCTGTAGGTCGAGTGTAGTAGGGGTAAGGGTGGAGTGCAGGTGGGGGTGGGGTCGGGGTGGTTGGGGGGGGGTGGTCGAACGTGTGGGGTGGGGTGGGGTATGTTGTAGGGGGTGGGGTCAGGGGAAGGGTTGAGGTAACAACCTGAGTAGGCTCGGGCTGATACACACCCGTACAGCGCAAATGTTGCTTGGTGAGTGTAGTAGGGGTAGGGTGGGTTGAGGTGGGGGTGGTGTCAGGGGTGGGTTGGGGGTGGGTTGTGGGGTCAACTGGTGGGTGGGGTGGGGGTTGTTGATGGGGGTGGGGCAGGGAAAGGGTGGGGTCACAACTGAAGTAGGCATGGCTGATACACACCCGTCAGCCAAATGTTGCTGTGAGTGTAGTAGGGATAGGTGGGTTGGCAGGTGGGGGTGGTTCAGGGGTGGGTTGGGGGTGGGTGGTGGGTACTGGTGGGGTGGGGCTGGGGTTCGTTTGATTGGGGGTTGGGGTCAGGGGAAGGGTGGGGGTTACAACTGAAGTAGGCATGGCTGAATAACAACCGTAGGCGAAATATTGCTGTGGTGAGTGTAGTAGGGTGGGTGGGTTTGCCAGGTGGGGGTGGGGTAGGGGTGGGTTGGGGGTGGGGGTGGGGTCAACTGTGGGTGGGGTGGGTTTGTTTGATGGGGTGGGGTCGGGGAAGTGGGTGGGGGTACAACTGAAGGTAAGGCATGGGCATGATACCAACCATCAGGCATTTGTTGCTCGGTGAAGTCTAGTAGGGTGGGTGGCGTTGCAGTGTGAGGGGGGGTGTCAGGGTGGGTTTGGCGGCGTGGGTGTGGGGTCAACTGGGTGGGATTGAGTGGGGTTGTTGATGGGGTGGGGCAAGTCAGGGAAGGGTGCGGGCACAACTGACGTACGCAGGGCTGATACCACACCCTGTCCAGCGCAAATGTGCTTGTGAGTGTAGTAGGGGTAGGGTGCGGTTGCAGGTGGGGTGTGTTCAGGGTGGTTGCGGTGTGGGTTGTGGGTCAACTGGGTGGGTGGGGTGGGATTGTGATGGGGGTGGGGGCAGGGGAAGGGTGGGGCGGTCACACTGAAGTAGCATGGGCTGAACACAACCCGTCAGCCAAATATTTGCTTGGTGAGATTGTAGAAGGCTAGATGAGGTTGCATGGGGGGGTCAGGGTGCGTTGGGGGTGGGGCTGGGGTCAAACGGTGGCGGTGGGTGGGGTTGTTGATGGAGGTGGGTCAGGGGAAGGTGCTCGTGTTGGCGTCACAACTTGAATTAGCATGGGCTGATACAACACCCCCGTCAGCCCATTTGTTGCTCGGTGAAGTCTAGTAGGGTAGGGGTGGGATTGCAGGTGGGGGTGGTGTCAGGGTGTGGGTTGGGGGGGTGGGGGTGGGATGTGGCGTCAAACTGGGCAGAAGTGGTGGTGGGGTTGTTGATGCTGATAACAGCTCGGGGTGGAGTCAGGGGAAGGGTGGCGGGTCACAACCTGAGTAGGCTGGGTTGATTTTTAAAAAAAACACCCAACCCCCCCGTCAGCGCCCAAATGTTGCTTGGTGAGTGTAGTAGGTTAGGTGGGTTGCATGTGGTGGTGTCAGGGGTTGGGGTGGGTCAGGGGTCAACTGGTGGGGTGGGGTGGGGTTGTTGATTGGGAGGTGGGTCAGGGAAAGGGTGGGGGATCACAAAGCTGAAGTAGGCATGGGCTGATACCACACCCGTCAGCGCAAATGTTGCTCTAGGTGAGCTGTAGCTAGCGTAGGCTGGTTGCAGGTGCGGGCGTGTGTCAGGGTGGGTGGGTTGGGTGTGCGGCGTCACTGGTGGCGGTGGTGGTGGGTGTGATGGGAGGCTGGGCGTCAGGGAAGGGTGGGGGTCACAACTGAAGTAGGCATGGGCTGATACACCACCCGTCAGCGCAAATGTTGCTTGTGAGTGTAGATAGGGTAGGGTGGGTTGCAGTGGGCTGGTGTCAGGGGTGTGGTTGGGGGTGGGTGTGGCGTTCAACTGGATTGAGGTGCGGGTGGGGTTTGTTGATGGGGTGGGGTCAGGGAAGGGTGGCGGTCACCATGAAGTAGGCATGGCTGATACACACCCCGTCAGCGCAAATGCTTGCGGGTGAGGTGTAGAGGGGCATAGGGTTGGAGGTTGCAGGTGGGGTGGTGTCAGGGGTGGTTGGGGGCGTGGGTGTGGTCAACTGGTGGGGTGGGGTTGTTGATGGGGGTGGGGTCAGGGGAAGGGTGGGGGTCACAACTGAAGTAGGCATGGGCTGATACACACCCGTCAGCGCATTTGTTGCTCGCGTGGAGTGTAGCTAGGTAGGGTGGGTTGCAGAGTGCGGGGTGGGTTAGCGGCTGGCAGGGAATTGGGAGGTGGGTGGAGATCAAAGTGGTGGGGGGGGGTGGTTGTGATGCGGGTGGGGCAGGGAAGGGTGGGGGTCTCCCCTCACAACTGAAGTAGGCATGGGCTGATACACACCCGTCAGCGCAAATGTTGCTTGGTGAGTGTAGTTGGGGCAACAGTTTTTATGTTGGTTGCGACGCAACTCAAATTGTGCGACTCGGTGCAACCCCATTTATGTATGTTACAGTCCAGGGTGCAAGTGCCCCCCCCCACCAAGTGCCCCACTTCACCCCCCACCACCCACACACACCCATCACCCCACACACAAACATGACCACACGTCCACACACAGCACACCAGCCCAGTCCAGGCGGGTCCAAATAGGGCTGAAGGAACTTACCAAACAAACACGACCATATATGCCATTTCATAAAAAACAGACATACAAACCGACAACAACAAACCGACTACAAGCAATATTCAGTCCGATTCGACCTACACAAAACTGATCAAACTTGGTAACGTGAAATATCGACAACCCATACAACCGACTGAAAAACAAGACATACCAAACAGAGCCATCATCGGGAAAAAACTCACCACTCCAAAAAACGACAGAGAAAGCTGAACGACAAAAAAACTGTGGGTGCGGCTTGGGGCATCAGTTGATTTTGTTACTCTCAAATTTTTACATAATCACCATAATTGTTCGACGTGACACTATTACATTATTATAGAACTATTAATTGTTTGATTTTACACTCAACATTGTATACCGTAATCACAGATTTTTGGCAGAGCCCCCTCTTCAAGGGGGCGGAAGCCCCAATGTTTACCCATGTGTCCGTCTGTCCATGCGACCGACAGACCGGTGACCGTCAGACCGCGTGAAAGCCTGGCACCGTCAGACAACGGTCTCGTAACTAACTCACGCTTCCGTTTGCCACCGGATCGCTCCCGTCGCGATCACCTCTCCGCCAATTTATTACTGCGTCGCAGGTGACGCTCGCATATAACTTGCACAATTATGCCTAGACAAGTCCTACACACGTCGCAAACAACGATGCAAATTTGCATTTAACTACATATATGGCTCTGTATTATTTAATTTAATATTTTCATTATTTACATTTAATATTATTCATTTAAATATTATTCACATATTTAAATTTGCATTAATGACATGGATGGCTTGTATTATCATTATTTAGCCATTTAATATTATTCACATTATTTTTGAAATTCTGCATTTAATGACATGGATGGCTTGTATCAAAGCAGATATCATTATTTTACATTTAATATTATTCACATTATTTAAATTTGCATTTAATTACATGGATGGCTTGTATTATCATTATTTACATTTAATATTATTCACATTATTTAAATTTGCATTTAAATGACACGAAAATGGATGGCTTGTATTTGTCTGGCATCAACTTAGCGCCACTCCGAGGACCTTTACATTATAACATGATTTGGGATGATCACCCAACCAACTTATTTCACAATTATTTAAATTTGCATTTAATGACTGTCGGATGGCTTGTACTAACACACCCGACTTATCATTTATTACGCCTGTAAATATGAATTCACATTATTTAAATTTGCATTTTAATGACATGGATGGCTGGCGCTTTCTTGTATTTATCATTATTTTTACATTTAATATTATTCACATTATTTAAATTTGCATTTAATGGCATGGATGGCTTGTATTATCATTATTTACATTTAATATTATTCACATTAATTAAATTTGCATTTAATGACATGGATGGCTTGTATTATCATTATTTACATTTAATATTATTCTCATTACAGTTATTTACATTTAACTTATTTGCACGATGATTTACATTTTATAATTATTTCCATTATTTGCATTTTATTTTATTTACATTATTTACATTTTACAGTATTTAATATTTCAAAAAAAAAAAAAAAAAAAACTTAACCAACCATGCAAGAACACATGCTATAACCAACAACCTTAAACCCTAAAACCAAAGATGGCTAAAAAGCCAAAACCTTAACCCAATACCCTGACCCCTTGTGATCATGATATTGAATACAGTCCAGAGGGGAAAGACCTTGATGAGCTGTACATCCCAGTGACAGTACATCCCAGTGGCAGTACAGAAGGTGATGATATTGAGACATTGGTAAACAAGGCAATAGAAATGGACCGGTATGTACCATCTTGCATGTTTTGTTTTATTGTATTTTATTTCCTGCATAATGATGTTGAAACATTGAAGAATGAGACAATGGAGATGGGCTGGTATGTATCATCTGATATGTTTTGTATTGTATTTTATTGTGTTTTATTTCTTGCATAACTGGCATGATGATGTTAATACATTAAGGAATGAGTAAATAAATATATTGAGACGTTGGTAAACAAGGCAATGGAGATGGACCGGTATGCATCATATTATATGATTTTATTGTCTTTTATTTCATTTCCCGCATAACTGGCGTAATGATGTTGAATCATTGATAAACAAGGCAATGGAGATGGCCGGTATGTATAGGGTGCGGCAAACAATGTCTGTATTGATTTATGTATGTATGTATGTATGTATGTATGTATGTATGTATGTATGTATGTATGTTACAGTCCAGGGGTAGGCCAAATAGGATTTTATATGTGTTTTATTTCCTACATAATAGGCATGATGGTGTTGAGGCATTGGTAAACAAGACAATGGAGATGCACAGGTATGTATCATCTTACATGTGCGTGTGTGTGTGTGGGGGGGGGGGGGGGGGGGGGGGGGTAAACAAGACAATGGAGGTGCACATGTATGTATGTATCATCTTACATGTGCGTGTGTGTGTGTGGGGGGGGGGGGGGGTAAACAAGACAATGGAGATGCACAGGTATGTATCATCTTACATGTTTTTTAATTACATTTAATTTTATTTCCTGCATAACTGGCGTAATGATGTTAATACATTGAAGAATGAGGCAATGGAGATGGACCCGTATGTATAGGTTGCGGCAAAAACATGTATGTATTGATTTTATGCAGGTTTTATGTATGTTTTATTTCCTACATAATAAGCATGGTGGTGTTGGGGCATTGATAAACAAGGCAATTGAGATGGGCTGGTATGTACCATCTTGCATGTTTTGTATTTGTGTATTTTATATTTCATATTTGTTTTATTTCTTGCATAACTGGCATGATGATGTTAATACATTGAAGAATGAGTAAATACATATATTGAGACATTGATAAACAATGCAATGGAGATGGA
>JAJSRW010002167.1:10000-32045 GCA_022414725.1 Microglena sp. YARC
TACTACCACCACCACCACCAGTACCACCACCACTACCACTACCACCACCACTACCACCACTACCACCACCACCACCACCACCACCACTACCACCACTACCACCACCACCACTACCACCACCACTACCAACAACAACAACAACACAACAACAAATGCCAACAACACAACAACACTACCACCACACAGGAGGATGCCCTTGGCTCAGCCAGTGTTGTAGTGACTGTAGTCACATGTAGTAGCTAAATATTGTAGCTGAACATGGTAGCTAAACATGGTAGCCGATCTAACACAACGATCACCGCTACCACCACTACCAACAACAACAACACAACCATCATACAGGAAGATGCCCTTGACTCAGCCAGTGTTGTAGTGACTGTAGTCACATGTAGTAGCTAAATATTGTAGCTGAACATGGTAGCTAAACATGGTAGCCGATCTAACACAACGATCACCGCTACCACCACTACCAACAACAACAACACAACCATCATACAGGAAGATGCCCTTGACTCAGCCAGTGTTGTAGTGACTGTAGTCACATGTAGTAGCTGAATAATGTAGCTGAACATGGTAGCTGAACATGGTAGCCGATCTTACACAACAATCACCGCTACCACCACTACCAACAACAACAACACAACCATCATACAGGAAGATTCCCTTGACTCAGCCAGTGTTGTAGTGACTGTAGTCACATGTAGTAGCTGAATTATGTAGCTGAACATGGTAGCTGAACATGGTAGCTGAATATCAGTCACACTCAATCCCTGTGCAGGAGGATGCCCTTGACTCAGCCAGTGTTGTGGTGACTGCCCAGCATGGCTTTGTGCACACTCCCGGCTCACCCCTTGACTTTGGGCATGGTCACATATTGTAGCTGAACATGGTAGCTGAACATGGTAGCTGAACATGGTAGCTGAAAACCAGTCACACACAACCACCACACAGGAGGATGCCCTTGACTCAGCCAGTGTTGTGGTGACTGCCCAGCATGGCTTTGTGCACACTCCTGGCTCACCCCTGGACTATGGACATGGCCACAAACGCAGCATCAAGGATTTGCTGAGCAAGGAGAAGTGTGGTAAACAGGTATGTCACACCTGCTTGGCTCTGCCAGCAAATATATGCAGATGAACTACATGTAGATGAGTGTGGTAAACAAAATAAATAAATACATGCATAAAAACTACATGAGTTTCAGTAAGTGTGGTAAATAAAATAAATACATACATACATAAAAACTACACGAGTTTCAGTGAATGTGATAAATAAATAATAAATAAATAATAATATAATAAATACATACATACATAAAAACTACATGAGTTTCAGTGAGTGTGGTAAATAAAACAAATATCTCACCCCCTTGACAATGGACATGGCAACAAGCGGAGCATCAAGGATTTGCTGAGCAAGGAGAAGTGTGGTAAACAGGTATGTCACACTCACTTGTTCTGCCAGCTAATATATAACAACAAAAGTGTGGTTAATAAAATATATAAATATATTTAAATCATTATAACTATACAAGTGTGGTAAATAAAATAAATCAAGATAAATACATATAAATACATAAATATAAATACATAAGTGTGGTAAACTGGTATGTCACACTTGCTTGGTTCTGCCAGCAAACTTACCTACATACGTATGATAAATACAATTAATTTATCAAAATTAATAAATATCAATTAATATTACTACGTAAGTGTGTTTAACAGGTATGTCATACTTACTTGGTCCGGACATAAATGTAACAACATGAATAAAATAAACAGACATAAATTAATAATTAAAAATAAATGTAACAACATATCTCCATCGGTGCCGAAGTCCAAAAACGCCCTCAGTTGGTACAAGATTGTGGTACAGAGCCATACAGGCCCCAAAATGCTCAGAATTGGATTCTGTCTGGCCCACCTTTCGTGCAATTGTGTCAGCTACGCGCACATGTATTTCCGGTCCGCATTCGCATGCGGTCGCGACCAGCCTTGTACGGAAGGCTGTTGGCAGTACATCAGATGTGCGATAAATTGTGGTACAAATCCAGATCGCGCCAGACACGAGGCCGCGCGAGCTATTCCGAATCATGTTACCGTGGGAAGAAAGGCTTATCAAACCCCTACCACAAGGTCGGAGGCTGCGCTTCAGCCTTGGCCTCGGAATTTACTGAGATAGCAGTACAACTCGAAAGTTCATCTGATCACCTCCCAATCCCACCTCCCAACTTGAGATTTCACCCCCCTTTCCCAAACCAAAAACTAACTTCACATGTGGATGTTTGAAACAAAGTTGAAAATAAAGTTGTTGTTTTCATTTATTTTGAAAATAAATTTGAATTTTGAAATTTCACATTTCATTTTTTTTGAAGTTCGCCTTAGTGTTACGAAGCAAAGCTAAGACCCAAAATTAAACAATTCAGCTTGTGCAGCGTTGTACCACACTTAGGGCACCCACACTATGTAAATAATCAGTATTTTTGGGTCCGTATTCACCCGTACTGCCCATGTACTGCCATCCAAAACCTGATGTAACAATTACTTAAGAGGAAAGATGTGCACAATAGGGCTACCTACTTTTATTTTACCAAAACTTGTTTTTGATAGCGAAAGGCTCCGTTACACTTCTACGTAAAATCCGTACCGACTTAGGGAGCCCCATGAAAAAATCACATGTTTTGCTTTGCCTGCTTCCCACAACCTGAGAGAACCCAGCTCTGAGTATTTATATGTTGAACTGATGTGGTTAGGTAACTTATTAGCAAAAAAACTTTTTCTTTGGACTTAAAGTAATAGGTGAAAACCATATGTACCACTCAGGGTCGGACTTAGGCACTTATGGAGATAAGTGTGGTAAATAAAATAAACAGAACTAAATCATTAAAAATAAATGTAACAGCATAAGTTTGGTAAATAAAATAAACAGACACGGGGGGCCATCAAAACGAATGTGGGGAGGCGCAAGCCGTTAATCGTCTCCGATTTGGTCGTAGACCCGGAACCGTTGAAAAAAGTGAAAAAGTGCCTGGGGGCTGAGATATGGGGGGTCCCAAAGGGGAGGGGGGGGGGGGGGGGGGGTCGAGGCCGATCTCAAAATTTTCTCCACAACTTCTCTGTTGGTGGTCAGAATCGAACGTGCCGCACACCATCGAAAACGCCTCAACCAAAGCGTTACGAATATGCAGTCGTTGGTCGATTACACACAAGGTGTAAGTAAGTGGATGTACTGGAAGGTACATCCTGTCTAGAGGCCAACCAGAACTTCACAACCAGAGCCGACAAGTTCCCGTCTTAGCAGTTCGAAGCTCAAGCAGCAGGAATCCGCGCTTGTTAACAGCAACGGATGAAAAGAGATGTAAAAGTCAAGGCCAGGGCCCAGGCCGAAGCTAGAGCAGCCCAGGCCAAATCGCCCACAACTCGAGCCGAGGCGCCTTCCACACCCGAGCCATTGACGACAACTTGCAACATCTGCAATGCCGTGGTGCAGTGCCGAATGGGGCCGAATATCAACAGCCTAGCCATAAGCGCCCATGTAGCTGAACAATAACTGGATCAGGCTAGACAAATAGTGTACTTTATGCGGGTGTTGGGTGGATGGAGGGGTGTTTCACTGCCTGAGGCCCCATTGGCCCAACACTGTTGTATCTCATGAGACTCCCCTGACCTGCCTCTGACTGATGTTATTTATGAACTACACTTCGTAACAAATGTAACTGCAGATAGAACTCACTTTGCAGCCTGCCTCTTATTATCGGAGATACTTTTGTGTGTGTGTGTTTGGAGTAGGGGGGTGGGGGGGCAGGGGTAGGGGCAGGGGTCGCTTTTACATGAGCCAACCGACATTTTTAAGATGACTAACTGATAGAGCTCGACTGGAGGGTCAATATACACCTAACTTTCATGACATAAATATGATTGATGAGGAGGATATAGGCCTTTTAAGCTAATGGGGGGGGGGGGGGGGGGTAAGGGCAAAAATAAAACTTCATAGCATGAGGTGTCAAAATAAACTTTTTGATGGCCCCCTGAACAGACATAAATAAATAATTAAAAATAAAAGTAACAACATAAGTTTGATAAAGAAAATAAACAGACATCAATAAATAATTAAAAATAATGTAACAACATAAGTTTGGTAAATAAAATAAACAGACATTAATAAATAATTAAAAATAAATGTAACTACGTAAATGTGGTAACTAAAATAAATAAATACGAATACGGTGCATATGACTACATAAGTCGACACATCATGGAGGTCCACACCACACTCATGTGCATGAGCAGCAGTACCAATATTAGTGACCAGATGTTCAACATGTGCCATCCTTTATATTCACCATGCAGCTGTTACATATTGTGGAGGTCCACACCACACTCATGTGCATGAGCAGCAGCTCAGCGGTGGATGAGGCAGTCGAAGCATGTCACTAGGGTACTTCCAAGCGCGCGCTGGCGCGCTGCCTTTTTGAGCCCCACTGCGTGTTTCGCGCAGTTTTTTGCAACCCCCTGTGGGCGCAATGTTTGCGCTTTTTGCTCTACAAAACGCATTTTTTGTTTTCAAGTGTGCTAAAGCGCTGGCCAAGTTGGTCAATGGAAGTACCCTGCATGTCACCCTATGTATCCATTTCTACCTAGCCCTTCAGGTGTTACATATTGTGGAGAGCCAGGCCACATTCATCGTCATTAACAGCATCCCTTATGATATGAACGCTCTACAGACGGTGCTACTTGTGGCTACCAAACTGACCTCCAGATTTCTGAAAAAAAAGTCACTGTCAGCATTCCTTCACCCCTATTTTTGAGGGGTTGATATCTACCCCCTCCCCGGCACTTTTTCAACTTTTTCGATTGTTTCGGGGCTTACAACCCCTTCAGGCCCCATATCCGACATGCGGTACATGAGCAACTTTTTAGCGGCCCCCTGCTGTCAGCATCCCTTCATATCATACTGTCAACACATGTAACATGTATGTTTCCATTTCTATCTGGCCACGCAGCTGCTACACATTATTGAGGGCCACACCACATTCATTTACATGAACAGCAGCTCAGCGGTGGATGAGGCGGTGGAGCTATTGTTGTCATTGGCTGATGAGTTTGAGCTTGATTCTATCATGTCTGGCGCAGAGCTGGAGGTGTGTGTGTGGGGGGGGGGGGGGGGGGGGCTGTTGCTGTCATGGCTGATGAGTTTGAGCTTGATTCTATCATGTCTGGCGCAGAGCTGGAGGTGTGTGTGTGTGGGGGGGGGGGGGGGGGCTGTTGCTTTCATTGGCTGATGAGTTTGAGCTTGATTCTATCATGTCTGGCGCAGAGCTGGAGGGGGGAGAGAGGGGGGGGGGGGGGGGGGCTGTTGCTGTCATGGCTGATGAGTTTGAGCTTGATTCTATCATGTCTGGCGCAGAGCTGGAGGGGGGGAGAGAGGGGGGGGGGGGGGGGAGGGGGGGGCTGTTGCTGTCATGGCTGATGAGTTTGAGCTTGATTCTATCATGTCTGGCGCAGAGCTGGAGGTGTGTGTGTGTGGGGGGGGGGGGGGGGGGGCTGTTGCTTTCATTGGCTGATGAGTTTGAGCTTGATTCTATCATGTCTGGCGCAGAGCTGGAGGGGGGGAGAGAGGGGGGGGGGGGGGCGGGGGATGAGGCGGCTACCACCATCACCAAATAAACGATTACACATCCATACACAACAGTCTCACCTAGCCACCAGCCACCACCCACCTCCCACCCTTGTCCCAACAGCCTCCAACCGCCACCCGCCTCTACCTGTTGCCAACTTTTGCAGGGCTCTGTGTGGATTGCCCATCCCTCACCCTCCAGTCTTCCCCCCCCCTTTGTCCCATCAGCCACCACCACCACCACTACCACCGCTACCATCACCACCACCACCACCAACTCCTCCACCAACACCACCAACTCCACCAACACCACCGCTACCACCAACACCACCGCTACCATCAACACCATCACTACCTCCTCCACCACCACAACCAGCTCAAAATGAACGATCACACATCTATCATGTGTTGCAGGGCTCTGTATGAATTGCCGATCCTTGTACACATCTTATGAGTGATCCCCCCCTTGTCACATCAGCCAACATCCCAACAGCCTCACCCACCTCTCCTACCACCACCACCACATCCCCCAACCACCACTACCACATCCCCCAACCACCACTATCACATCCCCCAACCACCACTACTACACACCACCACCAAATGATCCATCTCTCCTTTTAAAAGGAGTAATTCAATGTAATTGAATTGTTTTGACAGAAACGGCTCCACCGCCACTACCACCGCCACTACCACCACCACACACCACCACCACCACCACCACCACCACCACCAAATAAGTGATCACACATCCATCACATGTGCGCAGGGCTCTGTGTGGATTGCTGATCCAGCACACGACTCAAGAGGTCCAGATATTGTGGCCACGGTGAGAGCAACACATTTCCCTTGCTGTTGCTTGTCATCTTGCTGTTTCTTGTCATCTTGCTGTTGCTTTTCGTTTTGCTAATTAATATACATTTTTTGCTGTTGCTTTTCCTCCTTTTGCTAATTAATCCTTGCTCGGCATTTTGATTTCAAAACGGGAGATACCAGATATTGTGGCCACAGTGAGAACAACACATGTGCCTTGCTGTTGCATTTCGTTTCATGAAATATTTCCTTGACTAGGCATTCCATTCTCAAATTGTGATAATAATGAAAACAACACTTTTGCTCTTGCTTTTGCTTTTCATCTTGCTCCTGCTTTTGCTTTTCATCTTGCTTTTGCTTTTTCTTTTCATCTTGCTTTTGCTTTTCATCTTGCTTTTGCTTTTGCTTTTCATCTTGCTTTTGCTTTTCTTCTTGCTTTTGCTTTTGCTTTTCATCTTGCTTTTGCTTTTCGTCCTATTAATTAATCCCTGTAATCCTGTACACGACTCCAGATATTGGTCCAGGTATTGGTCCAGGTATTGGTCCAGGTATTGGTCCAGGTATTGGTCCAGATATTGCGGCCACATCGAGATGTAAATGTTTAGATTGCTGTTATTTTTCTTTCTGTGTTTGCATGTGTTCCTGCTAAAAATGTCATGACCTGGCCCGACTTGGCAGTTTTAGTTTGTCCAGATATTTTGGCCATTGTGAGATCTGTTGGGTTTGGGTGTGGGTGGTGAGTTGGTTGTGAAGAGGAAGATTTATTTTGATAGCGGTCTTGATATTGATGTTGATTTGATATTTTATTATTATTATTATTATTATTATTATCATTATTTATGTATTATCTCCAGAGGTGCCTAAGGCTTGGTGAGCATGAATCGCATGGTTTTAGCCTATGGCCTCCAGTCCAAAGACAAACATTTGTTGGCATAAAGTTGCCCAACCACATAAGTTCAATATATAAATACTCAAATTTAGGTTTGCTCAATTGGTGGGAACCAGGTCAAGTGAAACATGCTAATTTCTTAACTATGGGCTTCCCTAAGTCGAATCACATTTTTCATAAAGATGATTCAAGGTCTATCGCGCTCAAAACAAATTCCATTAAGATAAAAAGTAGGTAGTCCTGAAGCTCACACCTTCCTTTACATGTCATGGTGATGGCAGGTTGTGGGATGTAGTGTACAGGCGGTACAGCAGTACACAGAGCCAAAAATCACTGTTAATTTGCATTTCGTGGGTGTCCTAACTCGTGTACGTAGCTGCATAGACTCATTTGCATCATTCTGAGTTTCAGTTTTTGCTTGATAGCACTGGATAGTATGTAGAATAACTGAAAACAAAAATAATCGAGTTGTATAAATGCAAATGCGAACAGAAGTTAGCTGCGCGCCTAGCTGACGCATTTGCGAACAATATGATCCACTCAGAATTAAATTCCGAGCAGTTGGGTTCGTGTAAGACCTTGAATCACAATAGCGATTCAACTTAGGGCGTTTTAGGACTTTGGCACTTGTGGAGATATTATTCAAAAAAAAAAATGTTACTCCTTTATATTGATTTTGATTTGATAGTCTTATTGTTATTATTATAATCATGATGATGGTGGTGATGATCATTTGATATTGATGTTGATATTGATTTAATAATGTTATTCTTATTTAGTATTAGTAGTATTAGTATAACTAATGTTGATTTGCTATTGTTATGGTGAAGATGATGAGGAGGAGGAGGGAAACATATTGGACTTCATCAAAATACTCCCTCATACTTATCCCTCCCCTACCATCTGCCTCCAGTCCTACCCTGATCCTGACCAACCTCAGCCCTCATTTGTTTTTTTGCTAACGTTTTACTCAGACCTCCAAATGCAATTCTGAGACCACCTTTGAGTAGGCCTTGGTATCCCTCCCCTATCCCCTTATCCCTCCCCTACCATCTGCTTCCAGTCTTACCCTGATCCTGACCAACATCCTGAGGAGCAGCAAGTGGGACTTATGATTTGGAATATGGTGAGTGGTGGTGGTGGTGGTGGTGGTAGTGGCGGTGGAGCCGTTTCTGCCAAAACAGATCAATTTCACTGAGTGGGTGATGAGGACGCGGATGTGGGGATGTATGGGGGGGGGGGGGGGGGGAGGGGAGTCATGGTGTGTGTGTGTGTGGTGGTGGTGGTGGTGTGGGTGTGTGTGGGAGGGGGGGGGGAGGAGGAGTCATGGTGTGTGTGTGTGTGGGTGGTGGTGGTGGTGGTGGTGTGGGGGGGGGGGGGGGGGAAATAGGAGTCATGGTGTGTGGGTGTGGGTGGCCCCCACCATCCTCAAGCTGCTGTCTATACCCCCACATCCTCCCCCCGCCCCTTTACACTTGTGCAGGCTATAGCTCGCCCTGCAGCATACAATGAAAAGTGTGCGTGTGGGTGCATGTGTGAGCTTGTGTGTGTATGTGCATGTGTGAGTGGGTGTGTGTGTATGTGCATGTGTGAGTGGGTGTGTGTGTGTATGTGCATGTGTGAGCTTGTGTGTGTGTATATGCATGTGTGAGCTTGTGTGTGTGTGTGTATGTGCATGTGTGAGCTTGTGCGTGTGCATGTGCATGTGTGAGTGAGTGTGTGTGTATGTGCATGTTTGAGTGAGTGTGTCTGTATGTGCATGTGTGAGTGAGTGTGTGTGTATGTGCATGTGTGAGCTTGTGTGTGTGCATGTGTGAGTGAGTGTGGGTGTATGTGCATGTGTGAGCTTGCGTGTGTATGTGCATGTGTGAGTGAGAGTGTGTGTACGTGCATGTTTGAGTGAGTGTGTGTGTATGTGCATGTGTGAGTGAGTGTGTGTGTATGTGCATGTGTGAGCTTGTGTGTGTGTGTGCATGTGTGAGTGGGTGTGTGTGCGCACGCTGTCACTCCCACCCTCGCACCATTCTAAAGCTCGTCTATGTTCTCCCCTTATCACTTTGGCAGGCTATAGCTCGCCCTGCAGCATGCAAAAAATAAGTGTGCATGTGGGTGCATGCTTGAGTGTGTGTGCGTGCTGTTACTCCCACCCTCGCACCATTATCAACCCACTCTCTATACCCTCACGTTCTGTCTATACTCCCCTTCAAACATGTGCAGGCTATGGTTCACCCTGCAGCATACAAGAGAGAAGTGGGCGTGTGGGAGCATGTGTTTGTGTGTGCGTGCGTGCGTTAACTCCCACCCTCACACCATTCTCAAGCTCCTCCTTATCCCCTCACATCCTCTATACTCCCCTGTACACATGTCCAGGCTATAGCTCGCCCTGCAGCATACAATAAAAAAGTGGGCGTGTGCGTGCATGTGTGAACGGTTGTGTGTGTATGCTCATGTTGTCACTCCCATCACCATACACAAGCTGCTCTGTAAACCCTCACATCCTCTCTACACCCCCCACCCCCCCTTTACACGTGTGCAGGCTATAGCTCGCCCTGCAGCATACAATAAAAAAGTATAGCTCGCCCTGCAGCATACAAGAGAGAAGTTTTCTTACTTACTTATCATCACTACATGTGTGTGTGCGCGCACGCTGTTACTCCCACCCTCGCACCATTCTCAAGCTCCTCTCCATACCCCCCTTGACACTTGTGCAGGCTATAGCTCGCCCTGCAGCATATAAGAGAGAAGTGGGTGTGAGCGCGGTGGCCCCCACCATCCTCAAGCTGCTCTCTGTCCCTCGTAAGCAGCTCAGTGCTTGCATCCTTGAAGGGGTGAAGCCTTTGCCTGGCTTCTAGGCACACACACACACGTGTAGTGGTGGTGATGATGAGGGTGATGGTAATGGTGATGGTGATGGCCACCTTATCCTGCCTGGCTTCTAGGCACACACACCCACACGCACCATCCTCAAGCTGCTCTATCTACTTTGTAAACAGCTCAGTGCTTGCATCCTTGAAAGGGTGAAGCCTTTGCCTGGCTTCTAGACACACAAACGTGAAGTGATGATGATGATGGTGACGGGCATGGTCACCTTACCCTGCCTGGCTTCTAGACACACAAACGTGAAGTGATGATGATGATGGTGACGGGCATGGTCACCTTACCCTGCCTGGCTTCTAGACACACAAATGTGAAGTGAAATGAGTTTGTGCATGCTAGGAAGGGTGACGCCTTTGCCTGGCTTCTAGTCACCCACCAACCAACCGACCAACCAACCAACCAACCAACCAACCAACCAACCAACCAACCAACCAACCTCTGCCTGGCTCCTAGTCACCCACCAACCAACCAACCAACCTCTGCCTGGCTTCTAGTCACCCACACCCACATGTGTAGTGGTGATGATGATGATGATAATGGTGATGGTAATGGTGATGGTGATGGCCACCTTATCCTTCCTGGCTTCGAGACACACACCCACACCCACCATCCTCAAGCTGCTCTCTGTCCCCCGTAAGCAGCTCAATGCTTGCTTTCTTGAAAGGGCGAAGCCTTTGCCTGGCTTCAACACACACAGACACACACACTCACACACACATGTAGTGATGATGATGATGATGATGATGATGGTGATGGTCACCTTATCCTGCCAGGCTTCTAACCACACAGGCAGGAAGTGAAATGGGAACACCAAATAAAAGTGGAATAAGGTCATGCATCCATAATTGCATAGTTTACTTTTCTGCTACTTTCACACATAATTTTTCTTTTCAGCTCCGAGTAGCAGCTTCTAGACGCACAAGCATGAAATGTAATGCGTGCTTGCTTGATTGAAAGGGTGAATCCTTTGCCTGATTTCTAGACTCACAGACACACACACATGTAGTGATGGTGATGGTGATGATGATGGTCTGGTGAAGATTAAGATGGCGGTGATGGGTTCTAGACACACACACGTGTAATGATGATGAGGATGAGGGTTAAGATGACGGTGATGGGTTCTAGACAAACACACGTGTAATCATGATGAGGATGAGGGTTAAGATGACGGTGCTGGGTTCTAGACACACACGGTCTGGTGAAGATTAAGATGGCGGTGATGGGTTCTAGACACACACACGTGTAATGATGATGAGGATTAAGATGACGGTGATGGGTTCTAGACACACACACACACGTGTAATGATGATGAGGATGAGGGTTAAGATGACGGTGCTGGGTTCTAGACACACACGTGTAGTGATGATGATGATGGTCTGGTGAGGATTAAGATGACGGTGATGGGTTCTAGACACACACACGTGTAGTGATGATGATGATGATGATGATGATGGTCAGGTGTGGATTAAGATGACGGTGATGGGTTCTAGACACACACACGTGTAGTGATGATGATGATGGTGATGATGGTCTGGTGAGGATTAAGATGACGGCGATGGGTTCTAGACACACACACGTGTAATGGTGATGATGGTGATGATGGTCTGGTGAGGATTAAGATGACGGTGATGGGTTCTAGACACACACACGTGTAGTGATGATGATGATGATGATGATGATGATGATGGTGATGATGGCCTGGTGAGGATTAAGATGACGGCGATGGGTTCTAGACACACACGTGTAGTGGTGATGATGATGATGATGATGATGATGATGGCCTGGTGAGGATTCAGATGACGGTGATGGCTTGTAGACACCCACCCACACGTGCATGTGTAGTGATGATGATGATGATGATGATGATGATGATGATGATGATGATATTGATGATGATGATGATGATGATGATGATGATGATGATGATGATGATGATGATGATGATGATGATGATGATGGTGGTCATCTACCCTGGTGCCCTATTGTACTCGAAAGGTAATAAAAGCCATATTGTACTCGAGTGCAAACGCGTGCTTGTTTTTATGGGTGAAGCTTTTTCCTGGCTTCAATAAACATGAACGCGTGGTGTAAAATATTATTACATTATTTAATCTAAAATAAAACATAAAAATAAAAGAACCATTATAAACTTGTACTCGAATTTGGTTACATAGCTTCAGCCAGCAATTTGGCTGCTCACCGTCTTCGGCAGTAAAAACATTATTACCAGGAAAATGTGAACTCGAACAAATCACGTTTTCGCTTTTTTCTTTCCTCCTCTTCTTCTGAACGATAAAACAGTAAAAAACTATTCGTTCCCAGTCGTTCCTATACAAAAACTGTATCCATTCTCTTCATACAGTCATGGCTGAACAAAGGACGCTTCTCTCGACCTTCAACTTCTGGATTGCACATCAGGTAACGTAGAGGAATCATTTTGCTCACCGATTGGGAAATCAGGCTCAGTTACTTTCTTCTCGAATCCAGCAAGGCTTCGTCAGTACATTCAAATACCACATGGTGTTCATCTTGAACTGTTCCATAATCAACAAGGTGACACACTCGATCCTCCCAAGGAACAATTGGAGTATTGGACGTTTACATCTATCAGTTTCCACTTTTAGGTACTGTAGTGGGAACCCCATAGTAACAAATTAGCATGTTTCACTTGACCTGGTCCCCACCATTTGAGAAAAACCGAATCCGAGTTTTTGTGTGTTGAAATGATGTGGTTGGGCAATTTATTAGCAAAAAATCTTTGTTTTTGGACTTGAGGGCATAGGCTCAATCCATCTGTATCACTTAGGGTCTGACTTAGGCACCTATGGAGATAGTGGGAGGAAGTTCTAAATGTACGACAAATTACGCACCAACATGTGCGGAAGGTCTCGGATGATATAATTGGGCATCTCAGGTTTCCCACTCTCATCCCATGAGGAGGACATCTAAGTCTGGTGCACAGCATTCTTTCTTCCTTGTGATTCCTGTGAATGTAAGATTGTTACAACGGCATAGGCTCGATAGAGGAGAAGATGCTATTAAGCGCAACAGGCGCAATCATATAGAATAGAGATGTGTACTGCAGGGTACTGCAGTCACGTGCAGGCCACAGCTAGCCTGTGGCCTGGCGGCAGGCAACACGGTACCAGGAGGGTGCACAGCATTCTTTCTTCCTTGTGATCCCGAGCTTTCATCTAATCATCTCTAGGGCGTTTATCTGATGACTATGGTAAAAGAAAAGATGACTGGAGAATACGGTAGGACTTTTTCCACTTTGTTCCAGTTTACTGGTTTCAGTTTCAAAGGCCCCACACCTCCACGTAAATTGGTGGCCAAAGATTCATCCTGTGAATCTTCCAAGCAGTACAACGTGCCCACGGCACCAGACTCATCCTTTCTCAAACAGTCTTAGCGTTCTCTGGCCATATTGAGATTGGCAAGGGCAACGTCACTCATCATTCCAGAATTTACTGTCGAAATATTTCACAATCGAGTTCCAGAATTCAATCGCTGATTTCAACCAATAATAGTGAATTGGGAAATGACCTGTTTCTCTGAACGCATTGTGTTGGGGGACAGATCGCTTCACTCCTAGAGCACGTTTTATAAATCCAGCATGCCTCTTGTCAACCATTGTAAGTTGACCATCACCAAGTCGTACTCGAGAGGGAATACGAGCGTGTTAGGAAGGGTGCAGGGTACTTCAAATGGCCAAATTGGCCAGCGCTTAAGCGCACTTGAAAACAAAAAACTGCGCTTTGTAGTGCACAAAGCGCATAAAATGCTTGCAGCGCCCTCAAGGGGTTGCAAAAAACTGCGCTTAATGCGCAGAGGGGTCAAAAAGGCAGCGCTTCAAAAGCGGCAAAAGCGCGCGCTTTGAATTACCCTGGAAGGGTGTTAGCAACTTAAAGAATACATATTACGAGTGGCACTTGCCCTGGCAGTGGAAACACCCCCGGAAATTGAAATTGAAATTGAAATTGAAATTGTTACATCCGTGTAATACCGTTACTCACAGGACGTGAAGTTAAGGACACCATAGCGTAAGCCGGAGCTAGCCATAGTCACCGTACACCCCCGGATATATTATATATTATTATCAGCACTTATGATATGCCATGATACGATAAATGGCATTCATGCGTCTAACGAGGTGCAGGGCACAGCCGGGGGCACAGCCCAGGGTTTACTACACCGAGGGTTTACGATACCGTGTTGGCCTGGCCAACTGGCCAACTACGTCAAACTTTTTCGCGAAAAACTCTTCCAACTTCTTCGCGAAAAAATACGAATCCAAGATCGGAACCAAGCACGAACCACATGCATGCACATGAAAGCGAGCAGCAGTCCCTATTTTCTCGTTTCCCCTACTCCCTTGCTTCCCCAACCCCCTCGTTTCCCCCCTGCCCTCGTTTCCCTCTGCACACGTATCAACATTTAATCAAGCGTTCTAGCATTCCCGTCAGTGCAGAGCTGCCCAGCCCGCATCTAAATTTCTCTCCTGTACAGTGCTGCACAGCTCTCTCCTAGCGATCGGAATTGGCGTGGCCCGGGTCATGAATGCGTCTTCACTCTTCAGCAACACTCAGCGATAGAGAGCACAGCTCGCTGGCTTAACCGAATCGACGAAGACGAGCTGCGTCTGTAAATTAATCGCGCGCTCAGCGGATCCGCAAGCGCCTGCATAAGGTCAACCCTTTCAGCGCAGCGGACGTATCTCATACGCATCACCCCTCACTGCTCAGCTGTAACGGTGAGTCATGATACATGTGGCGTGTGGGTGTTTGTGTTGGGTGTGAATGGGTAGAGCGGTGGTGGGTAGGGGGTGAGTGTGGATGGTGCGTGGGGTGTGATTGGGTAGATGTGGGTGGGTAAGGGTTGAGTGTGGGTGATGTGTTAGGTGTGAATGGGTAGAGAGGTGGGTGGTTAGTGGTGAGTGTGGGTGATGTGTTGGGTGTGAATGGGTAGAGAGGTGGGTGGTTAGGGGGTGAGTGTGGGTGTGAATGGGTAGAGTGGTGGGTGGTTAGGGGGTGAGTGTGGGTGGTGTGTTGGGTGTGAATGGGTAGAGAGGTGGGTGGGTAGGGTGTGTGTGTGTGTGGTGTGTTGGGTGTGGAATGGGTAGAGGAGGGTGTGTAGGGTCTGTGTGGTGGGTGTGTGGTTGTTGTTGGGTGTGGATAATGTGAGAGGTGTTGGGTAGGGGTGGGGTGGGTGGTGGTGTTGGGTGTTGAATGGGTAGAGAGGTGTGTGTGTGTGGTGTGTGTGTGTGGTGTGTTGGGTTGTGATGAATGGGTGGGTAGAGAGGTGATGTTGTGTGTGTGTGAATGCGGCGTAATGACGCGTGGTGTTGGTGGGCTGTGTCTGTTGCGTGTAGTACCAATGACGGTAGAGAGGTGTGTGGTCTCAGTAGGGGAGGTGTGTGTGTGTGGTGTGTTGGCTGTGAAATCTCTGTCTCGGGCTGGAGGTAAAGGGGTGAGTGTGGGCGGTTGTGTTGCTGGTGATTGGGTACAGAGGTGGGAGGTAGGTTGTGCCGCTATACCATCCTTACACTGCCCCCCCCCCCCAACACACACACACACAAACTGACTCTTCTGTATGCCCCATTCTTACGCCACCCTGGTGCCCTCCTAAACACTGCCGCTATACTACTTACACTGCAGCTTTACCTCGGCCCCCCACCTCACCCCCCCCCCCCCCCGACCCACACACACGCTCTCCACACACGCTCCCACCTATCTCCCCACCCCCCCCACTCCCCACGCCACAACGACACACCTGGCCCACCCAACACTCCCACACACGCCTTGACTATTCTCGTCTATGCAGAAGACCTGCACACCTTCGAGCATACGCTCCCCCACCCCCCCACCCCACCCCCCACACGCTTCACACAAGCCTGCCCACCTTTCCCCACCCCAACCCACCACCACCCCACAAACACCACACCTACCTCACACACACTGCACAAAACTCCTGACTCTCCTCTCTATGCAGCAAGACATGCACACCTCGAGCATACACCTCCCCCCCCCCCCCCCCCCCCCAGCTCACCCACCACCTACCCACCTACCCCCCCACACAGCACCTACCCCCACACACTCCCACCACACCCTGACTCTCCTCTCTATGCAGAAGACCTGCACACCTCGAGCAAGATCGCATTCTGTTACTCAAAGCAGGGTACTTCCATTTACCAAATTGGCCAGCGCCTACGCGCACAGGTTGAAAACTAATGCGCTTCGATGCAAGAAGCGCAAAATTGCTTGCTGCGCCACAGGGGTTGCAAAAAACTGCGCGGAATTGCGCAGTGGGGCTCGAAAAGGAGCGGCGCCAGCAAGGCAAGAAGCGCGCGCTTGGAAGTACCCTGCTCAAAGTGCCGAGCAGGGCCCACCTCGTTTGAGGGACGGAAAGAGAGAAATGATCCCATACCTTGCACCCAAGCTGTATCCTGCAATCTTCTCTAGGCAATAAAACGTTTGATAAACCGTGGCCCCACCCTAAAAAAACCTGGGAACGCGCATTTACCCCCCCATCCCCCCTCTCAACTTATGCCTCTCCACCACCCCCACCCCACCACCACCCAAAACAACAGTGGCCCACCTCCCTCCATCCCACCATTCCCAAACTGTATGCCTTACTCTTCTCTTTATGCAGAAGAGAATGCACACCTTCGAAGCATATCGCCCCCCCCCCGCCCCCCCCCCCCCCCACCCCCCCAGGCACACACACACACAACACAACGCTCACAAACACCTACCCATGCACCACGCCACCCACCCCACCCACCGACTTCCCATCAGCATGCCGACTCTTCCTCGCATGCAGAAGAGATGCCACCTTTGGGCATACCCCCCCCCCCCCCCCTCCCCCCCACACACACACCCACACGCACCCGACCCCAACACACAACAGCGCTCACCACCTACGCCACCTACGCATCGCACCCCCCACCCCCCACCCACGACTCCACAATGCCTGACTCTTCTCTGCCATGCAGAAGACATTGCCCACCCTTCGAGCAGGTTGCAGAGGAAGAGGTCTATGGTCGCTACTTGACTGTGTACAACAGAACTGTGGAGTTCACATCGACAACAACCGGGCAGGTGGGCAGGGCCTTTTTATTTTTATTTTTATGAAGATATTTTATTTTTCATTTTTATTGTATTTAAAGTTGTATTTGGCAGGTTTCCTGGGAATGAGGTCCTATGGTGCTACTTTGACTTTGTACGACATAACTGTGGAGTTCACAACAGCAACAACACGGGGCAGTGGTCGTGGCCTTATTTTTGTTTTGTTTTTTAATGTTTGGTATTTATTTTATGTTGTTGCTTTTATTTTTATTTCCATTTTTAGTGTATTCATTTTCAATTTTGGGCAGGTGGCAAATTAAAAGAGTGAATGGGCGCTACTTGACTGTGTATGATAGAAGTGTGGAGTTCAAATCCACAACAACCGGGCAGGTGGGTGGGCCTTATTTTTCTTTTATTTTTCTTTTTGTTTTATGTGGAGTGGAGTTCACATCGATTTTATGTGGAGTGGAGTCCACATCGACAACAACTGGGCAGGTGGATTAATATTATTTATTTAATTTCCTTCCCTGATTTTTTTGTCCTCTTTTCTTTTTCTATTATTTATTTATTTTCTTCGCTTCCCTGATCTTCTTTTTCTTCTTTTTCTATTATTATTTATTTCTCTTCTCTGATCTTCTTTTTCTATTATTTATTTATTTCCTTTCCTGATCTTCTTTTTCTTCCTTTTCTATTATTTATTTATTTCCTTTCCTGATCTTCTTTTCTTCTTTTTGCTATTATTTTTTATTTCATTTATTTCTTCTTATGCTTCTTTTTCTTCTTTTCTATTATTTATTTCCTCCCTTCCCTTACCTTCCCTTTCTTATTACTGCTTTTTGCTTTTATAATTAGTGTTAGCTAGTTTTTAATTACTTTATATGTAGAGATAGGTTTTTAACAGTTTTATTTTTTTATTGTTTCGTATTTCTTTTATATTAGCGTTAGCTAGTTAATAAGATTGACTCCAGTGCGCTTTCTTTTCTTTTCTTCTTTCGCAGGCCTGGCTTTTTCTTTTCTTTTTTCCTTTCTTTTTCCTCCTCTTTTTTCTTTTCTTTCTTCAATTACCAGGGTCTGCCATCTTTTCTTCTTCTTTTCTTTACTTCTCTTCGTATTTCCAGGTCTGCCATTGTTTCCTTTTGTTTCCACTCTGCCATCTGTCATTCTATTATTTCTTTTGTTTTCGAGGTCTGCCATTTTCTTTTCTGCCATTGCAATCAGATTTCATTTTCTTCGTACAAAGTCTAAATACATTTTTGTCCTCGTTCGATTTTCTTTTCTTCAATATAAAGTAGACTATTTTTTGCCCGTCAGATTTCAATTCTCTCATAAGCAAAGTCTAGTATTTTAAACAAGCCAACAACCACCACCAACCACCAAACGCAACCACCGAGCCACAACCAACCACCAACCAATCAAACCAACCAAGCCTACTCAACCAACAACCAACCAACCTACCAACCAACCGAACACCAACCAAGCCAATCCAACCAACCTACCAACCACAACCAAACCACAACCAACAACGCACCAACGCAACCAACCAACTACCAACCAACAACCAACCAATCGCACCAACAACCAACCAATCAACCAACCAACCAACCAACCACCAACCACCAACTCAACCAACGCACACCAATCAATCAATCACCAACCACCTACTGCCACCCTATTGGTGGTATCTACAAGCTGGCAGCTACAATCATAGTACGTGACACACGCAACAATTCGACAACCAACCAACCAACCAACCAAACCAACAACCAACCATAACCAACTCCATGGTCCAACCAACAATACACAAACCAACAAACCGCGCAACCGCAACCAACCAGCCAACGAACCAACCAAGCCAACCCAGAAGTGGCCAACGCAACCAACCAAGCCAATGCGCCACCACCAACCCCCAACCAACCACCAAGCAACCAAACGCAACCTACCAAACAACCCACCAACCAACCAACCAATGCAATCAACCACACCTACTGCCCACCCTATCAACACAGCTGCACTACTTACATAGTACGTGACACACGCAAAATTGACGACCAACGCACGACCAACAACCAACCAACGAACCAACCATCAACCAACCAACCAACGCAACAACCAACCAACCAGCCAACGCAACCCAACCAACTCAATCGCAACCCACCAACCTACCTACCTACCAACCAACGCAACCACCAACCACCAAGCCACCAACCAACCACCAAACAACCTACGCACAACCACACAACCAACCAACCAATCAATCAATCAACCAACCACGCTACCTGCCCACACTCTAGTCAAACAAGCTGCACTACAACATAGTACGTGACAGACAACGCAAATTCGACCAACCAACCAACCAACCAACCAACGCACCCACCAACGCAATGACCAACCATCACAACCAACAAACCAACAAACAACAAACCAGCCAACAACCAACGCAGCCAACCAACCCAACAACCAACCAACCAACCACGCACCAACCAGCACCAACGCAACCAACCAACCAACCAACGGCAAGCAACCAACCTACCAACCGCAACCACACCAACCAACAATCAATCAAAGCCAACCACCTTATCTGCCCACCCTATCAACAAGCTGCAACATACTACATAGTACGTGACATACACGCAAAATTCGACGCAACCAAGCCACAACCACCAACCAACCAACCCCACAACCATCCAACGCACCAACCAACCAACGAACAACCAGCCAACGCAAACCAACCAGCCAACCCACCAGCCAACAACCAGCCAACCAAACCCAGCCAACCAACCAAGCCAACCACACTACCCACCCACACCATCCCACCACAAAAGCACGCAATATGATGTAGACGGGGACGCAAGTTTGATTCGGCAACCAACCAACACAACAAACAAACCACCAACCACCAGCCAACCAACCAACAACCATCAACCACCACCTACGCAACGTCAATATCACCAATGTGCATCGGCACGCTACAAAAGCGACCACTAATGATGTAGGTCGGGGACCCAAGTTTGATTTCAACCAACTAACGGCAACCAACCAACACCTAGCCACCCACCCACCGCACCACAAAAGCCCACTATGATGTAGTAGGGGACCCAAGTGTTGATTTCAACCAACCAACGCAACGCAACGCAACCAACTCAACCAATTAACATCAAGCCAGTCAACCAGCGCAATCAGCCTACGCCACCCACCCAGGCAACACAAGCTGCTCTACTCTAGCATAGTACGATCACACATGAGTAAATTCACGCCCCACAATCCACCAAACCAACCACCACTCTACCAACCGCAACTCGCAGGCAAAACAAGCACCAGTATGACGTAGTGGGCCCCAAGGTCGGAATTTGACCAGCCAACCAACGCAACCAACCACGCAACCAACCAACCAACAACCAACAACCAACCAACTAACGCAACCTACCAACCAACCACCAACCAACGACAACCACCGATCATTTCAATGCAACCAAACCACCTAAAACCTGCCCACCCTATCAACAGCTGCCCACTACATAGTATGTGAGAGACACACGCAAATTGACCAACCAACCAACCAACCAACCAACCAACAACCAACCAACCATTCCAACAACAAACCACCAACCACAAACCAGCCAACCAACCAACCAGCCAACGCGACCAGCCAACCAACCACCAACCAACCAAAACCAACCAACCAACCAACCAACCAACCAACCACCAACCAAACAACCAACCTACCAACCAACCACCAACCAACCAATCAATCAATCAATTAACCACCTACCTGCCCACCCTATCAAACAAGCTGGCATACTCATAGTACGGACACACGGCAAAATTCCACAACGCACAACCAACGACCACCAACTAACCAACGCAACCAACGCAACCAACATCCACCAAGCAAACAACAACAACAAACCAAGCGCAACAAACCAACCAACCAGCCAGACAACAGCCACCAACCAGCCACCAACCAACCAAGCACTGCTACCCACCACACAAAAGCACCACTATGATGTAGTCGGGGACCAAGTTTGATTTCAAGAACCAACCAACCACGGCAGACCACCAGCCAACCAACCAACCAACCAACCAATGCCAACCACCTACCCACAGCCACCCACCACCACAAGCACCACTATGATGTAGTCGGGGACCCAAGTTTGATTTCAACGCCCATCAACCAACCAACCAACCACCTACCACACACCCACCCACCACAAAAGGCACCAGCTAAAATGAATGTAGTCGGGGACCAAGTTTGATTTCCAACGCAAGCCAACCAACCAACCAACAACAACCAACCAGCCAGCTCACCAACCAACCACCTACCAACCACGCCAGGCACACAAGCTGCTCTAACAACTGGCCATAGGTACGTCACACATAGTAATAATTTTCTACAACCAACCAACCGAACGCAACAACCACCTACCCACCCACCCGCACAAGCAACGCAGTATGACGTAGTTTGGGAGCCACCCAAGGCGGAATTTGACAACCAACGCAACCCAACCAACCACCCAACCAGCCCACAACCAACCAACCAAACCACCAACCTACCCACCCAGGCACACAAGCACCAAAGTATGACGTAGTGGGAGCACCAAGTTTCGGAATTCAAGTTTCGGGCGGTTACCTTTCCCTTTCACCCAAGTAAATCCAGCAATGGGCCCACTCGCGCGGCAATTTTCAGGCTCACAGGTAAGGGGCAGGGGTATTGATAAGGACGTTGGGTGGGGGGAGTTATGTTATGGAGGAGGTAAAGGTTAAGGTGTGTGTTTGTGTGATGTGT